>JAFVLL020035323.1:0-14659 GCA_021397915.2 Tor tambroides
TGTACCCTTCTGTCATTGTATTCATCGTTTTTATTGTTAACAAACAAACCACATCCATCCCCCGCACTTTTGAAAAGCTTGCTACGCCCCTGTCCACATCTGCTAATTTTTTTTTTTTTGGAATGTCTTTTTCATTCATTGAAAGACTAGTGAGACTAAACTTTTTCTCCCACCTCAACAGAGGATTCAAACCTGGACCTCCAACATGAAGCACTGATGCTGAGCCACTGGCACTTTCACACTTGCTCTTCTTTTTTTTTTGAATGTCTTTTTTATCTATTCAAATACCATTGAAACTAAACTATTTTACCTCCTAAAAAGAGGATTTGAACTCTTTTTTTTTTGGAATGTCTTTTTCTTTCATTGAAAAACTAGTGAGACTAAACTTTTCTCCGACCTTAATAGAGGATTCAAACCTTGATCTCTCACATCAAGCACTAACGCTCAGACCACTGAGCCACTGGCACATCCACCTTTACTATTCTGTTTTTTTTTTTTTTTTTGGTAATGTCTTTTCCATTCATTGAAAGACTAGTGAAACTAAACTTTTTTTCCACCTCAGAAAAGCAGTTCAAACCTGGATTTCCCACATCAAGAGCTTATGCTCTCACCGCTTGAGCCACCAGCTCTACTGCATGAGACAGTCTTTTTTGGGAATATTGTCTTTTTTGCCACTGACTCTTTGCATGTGTTGTTCTTTTTTTGGAGTTTTGCGGTCTCATTCAGTCAGAAACCAATGAAAAACTCATTTAACCCTGTGCTAAGAACAGACATTTAAACCACTGAGCCACTGACACTTCAACAAGTACTCTCTTTTTTGAGTTTTGTCTGATTTGTGAAAAAAAAAATTGTACCAAGAACGAGATTTGAACATGGATATTTCATGTGAAGCAAGACCCAGACCACTGAGCCACTGGTATTTCTGCAACTAGCTGTGTTTATGGAGGAGTTTGTCTCAATCCTTCAAAACTCAAATTCCCACAATACCTTGCAAACACAGAAAACAACCACAGCTTCATGTGACCAAGAGTGAACTTCTCACAAGCTTCATGTGATCTTGGTCAATTAACTAGTTAGTCCCTGTAATTACTACCAAACATCCTCATATGGAGTCTCAGGAACTCCAGACTGAAGCTCTGTCTGATCTGAGACTCATGAAGTTTGATGAGCCTTAAAGCGCATTTATTTATTCGGGATGAATCATAGTCACTGTTTTCTGACTCGTGTAATGAGCTGATTGTCAGTTTTGTTGGTGTTTGCTGCTGTAGCTTATTTCTTATTAGGTAACTATTTAGAGTCTTATATGAGATGATTTATGAATTATTCATTCAAGAATCACTCAAAAGAGACAACCAGAAGATCCCATAAGCTCAGAGACTTTATTGACATTTATAACAGTATATTTGACTTTCATGTCTTTAACACACAGTGACATCTGTTACTGATATATCAGGAGATCATATGGATGTGAAAACAGCAAAGAAATGGCTATTACTTTCAGACACTATTCATGATCATGTTACTTTTATTAAAAGCACAGCTTAGGACATTGTGACATTTATCAGTTCTCATAGATAAAATAGTGATAAGATTGTGTTTAATTATATAATATGGAGCATATAATGAAAGTCTTTCAGTAAACAATGAAGCTCATGACATCTCATGAAAATATATAAACACCCTCTCAAACTTAAAGGTGTAGTGGGACATTTCGGAAAATGCTAACTTTAGCCTGATAGCACTGAAAGCGAACGTCCCACCCTCCCTGCAATCGCCGTCCAAAGCCACGCCCCCTGAACACACATACGCTCACGCCTGATTGGCGTCAGAGAGCGGAATACCAGAGACAACATTAAATTACTACATCAGCGGTTTCCAATAACAGTCCTCACGCTCTCCCCGCTCTGCACATTTCATATGTATATCTTATCACGTCTGACTTTTGTTCTATTCAACCGTAAGTCATAAGTGCCCTGCGAAGTGGACATCACCAGATATTCCGCCATGATTCCAGTTCAAAGCAAGCGTATATGTTCCATACAAAGGGCAATAAAGTGTGCAAGATGTGAATTTAAATTGTATTTATTTACAGAGGTATTATATATTATGTCACACTCTCTAGTAAGTTTCGTCTGTGTGTAAAGACGCTGCGCAGTGCAATCTGCGAATGAATGTTCCAAAGTGAAATAAATTTCCGACGGATTTTCCATTGCTCAGGGAGTAGGGAGCAATGAACACTGTGTAGTGAGCATATCAATCGGAACACAGTTCATGCACGTAGCTCTCTTCTAATGAGCTGGTTGTCTGATTCAGGTGTGTTAACTAAACGAGACTAAGCAAAATATGCAGAGCGGGGAGCGCGAGGACTGCAATTGGGAACCGCTGGGCTACATCATGTGTCATTCACTGGTGAGAAAACATAATAGCACAGATAGTAAAAGTACTACAATACCAGGAAGGAAGATCGGGTTGTTGATGTTTGCCTGCCATTCTCGCTCTGTCTGCACAGCGTGCGTGAACGCGCTGATGACGAATCGTGTCTGCGCGAACAGGGTGCGCAGAGGTACGCAAATACATACGTTGACAGACAGGTAGGAAAGACAATTAAAACGCTCGGACCGAGCGTTTTGATTGGACGAACATTTCTTGGTCCTACACCTTCCACAGAATATATAAATACAGATAAATACATTTAGACCACTTAACTTAATGATTGCTATCAGGATGTGAAGAGACTTTCAACCAGAATAACAAAAAATGTTTCTGAAGACAATCACCTATGACACCTTTAATTTGTGAAATATACATCTGGTATAATATATTGTATGCGACATATTTATGTATGAAATGAACAACTCATTGAGAAAAAAAGCTTTTTATTTGTGCACTCAGAATAAATCCAGCCTGTACCTTTTAATTCATGTTGACTGATACTACAGTAGATAGAAAAACAGGAGCAGATTCTCAAAGACTATTATCTTTATTCACACTTTGAAATGTATTGGTCACATAATCATCTGTTTGTCATGAACTAAAACAAACATTTCAGGTAAAAATAATCTGAACGGTATTGATTCACTTTCCTGAATTATTTAAAGCATCCATTTTATCAGACTATTTGATTACTATCTTATGCAGTCACACTGAAACAGAACAGTGAGATATCACAGATGTTTGGGCTCTGGTGTGAAGTTTCACTACATACTGATGAGTTACATCCATTTCTAGACTCGAAAACTCTGGAGGCTTTTCAGTCTGTGTCAGAGTTTGATTTTAAGAGCTCAAATGCTGCAAATCTGAACAGAAAATGTTCCTACTGAGCATCCAAACCTCTTATTCTCTTTCCTCCTTTAAGCACAGGTCAGAGGTCAAAGGCTGTTTCTTTAGCAAGTCTTGAACAGAATGCTCTCCTAGGCCGAGTTGGTGAATCCAGTCAAACAACTCCTGTAACACTGAAAGAAAAAGACTTGTGTGTATTTTTAGGCTGCTGTGGACATTACACTCAACCAAAGCTTCTCACACTCACCAGGTTCATCAGGACAGCCAGCAGAGAGTTGCATCTTCAAGTCTGAAATGGCAAATGTTATTATATAAAAGGTGTGTTTAAGTCACTTGACTGTATGAACTGCATTTTTAATGTACCATTCAAAGATCTGAACACAAAGATAAGCCTAGTTTCAAACTGAACTCTCTCTTTAGATTCTATCATTGCTTTCATCATATTTATCTTATACTCACTGCATGTAAAATCTTGGTGTGTGTGTAAGAATATCAGGCTCCAGAGAAGATCTTTGGATAAGCATCTGGACTGATTAGCTGAAATGTTGAAGAAATTAAATTAGAAAAACAGATAAAGTACTTGGGGATTAAGTGGTTTGTGGGTAACGGCAGATCTTTTTGAGGTTGGGCTGCAGTTGGAAACTGTTTCACATTTGCCTGAGTTCCTCCAGAAAAAAAATCCTCCAGAAAACTCCCTGAAACACAAGCAGAGACACAAAATACCTCAAAGACTCACATTAGTGTCATAATAGTCTGATGACATCTGTTCAGATTACAACATAACAGGATGTTCTCACCTGAGAAAGGCAAGCAGCATCTGAGAAGTCCTGGAGATTAATCTTTTTGAGATGTCCTCTACCTTCTGAATCTTGGGATGGAGCGAGGGAATAGAGATCAAAGGCTTTTTCATAGGGGTTGACTGATATGTCTCCATCTACCCCTTTTATATCCTCCTTGGTTTTTTGTGATAACAGACAAGTACACTTGAAACAACACACCTGAGACTGCAACTAGATGTTTACAATCTAAAGAATATCTGAGTAGTGCTGCCTGTGTTTTATTATCCACCAAGTGGAAAAAAGTTTGATCACAAAATAAAGTAACAGCATATTTATCCTCAACTTGACTGTCAAGTAAAATTTCCCAATATTTCCCCATAATTGCAAAAGCGTGTTTTTCCACATAATTGATTGCTTTATCTCATGTGTTCATGGATTAATGACTTTGGTAGGATTCCATAAAACAGAAAGTGTGTTTTGGGATTTATATTTAAGGGAGACAAACCCTGGCCTGGGCAAATGAAGCATACTCCAAACTTGATGAATTTCAAAGGAAAATGATCTGGCAGAGAATTAATAAGGGGAACTGACAAAGTATTGAAGTTCAGAAACACCGCTTTTGTGACATAAACCATATTAACGACTTTGTTTGCAAACTTTTACCTCTACAATGATCCTGATTGTCACTTGTGTAACAGTTAAGTCACATTTAAAACCTTTGTTGCACAACTAAATATTTATAGTTTTGGTCTTTTTATGAAAATGTAAGGAGTGAATTTATTTCCTTATAAAATTAATTCTTAGGCCAAAACTCAGGAACTCTCGCAAAGACAGATACCATGCAATAAAGCCATAAAACCAGTCTGGAGAAGAGATCTCCAAAGACAACAAACAGCACCGATCTCCTTGCTCATTTACGACCCCCTTCTCCCCCTGCCATCTCTGCCTCTCCCTTTTCCCCCCAAGAGGTTACACTCAAAGTTCATTAAGAATATCCATATGCCACAAGTGTTATATCTTGTGAATGTTGTTTTTCCCTTTCATGTTTGGTATCATTTTAAAGGTCTCTGTGCGATTGGTAAACTGGTCTCAATTTCACAGCAGTCACTTATATTATGAGAAATATTGAAAACTTTTGTAGAATTGTGTTCTACTGAGGAGGGGGTGTGTCCCCCTTTAGGGCTCTGCGGGAATGTTCATCCATCTTCATCCAGGTGCGACCCTGGAGCACTAGAACCAAAAACACCAAAAGGTCTTTTATTTTTTTACAACTAATCTGAAGCTTTGTTTTCTGGGTATATAAGGGAGGTGAAAAACACTACTTTGCGATTCTGTAGCCAGGTCAGCCCGTAGTGTGGAGTATATTTCATATGCTCTATACTATGTATCTTCCTGAAGTCAGGTAAACATTTTACTCCTAGATTCATCTTTGAATAACTGATGTTATGTATTTTCTTATTTTTGAATTGGCTTCTTCTTGTTTAATTATGCAATTGACATGACACGTTTTTACCTGACTAATAATAAATTGTTATATTTGATTTATTCTGAACTGTCCTGAAATCATTATGACTATTAGACTGTGAGGAGGCTTTTGTTACCGCAAATCTACGGCCAGGATAGGTCAAACTGAAGGCTCATGAATGAACGGAGCAGTTGGCACGTCATCGGAGACCTCAGATTTCTGTCTATCACTGGTGTTAGCAAGTTGTACGGGAAAAGACTAAGTAAACTACACTTTTTGTCATAAGCAAGCAGTTGGCGGCAGACAATTAGGTATTAGTCTACCTACACCCTCTGACTAACATCAGACTGGCGAGTTTGTGTCCGTGAGATCTACGCAAAAACCCGGGGCGTGAGACTCTATGCAACATTAGGTCCCCAGTGAACGGATAATTGAAAGTATGGGATGTCTAGAATAATCAAATATCTAAATTAATGTACAATCGATATCTGTGATCAGTTTTTAATTAAGAATATTGCCTAAATTTAACGATCACTTGAAATTGGAGTCAGATTAAGCACGGAGCTAAACTAAATTGAAACTAAATCCAGATAAATTCAGATAGCGCAAATAAAAGACCGAACATGCATTAAACCTTCGACCAGGCCGCTGATTCCGTTGTTTGGGCCAGCGGGAGGAGTCTTACAAAAATATACACAGCGTTACATGCAGTACCACATATATGTTTACTTCAGCTCTAATGTAATTAGAAATAAGCACAATTTGAATATCTTTCTTTGCACTTCTACATTGCTGGTGGCACAAATATGCTGCAGACCTACATGACTACATAAATACAGAGACTAAATGTTCTTACCTTAGACTTTTGAAGGTAAAACGAACATTTTACTTGCTGCAGTCCATGTGTTTTCATTGAAAATATTTAGCCTATCCATAGTCCATTCCTTTACTTTTTAAAAAAGAAAGGCATCAACTAGATTTAAAACCAGATCTTGCACTGTATAAAGCTGTCCAGTGCAGTTCTGTTCACACAGCACATGTATAAACTCGATTTCAAATGACATGTCTGAGTCCTGAAAACTTAAAGACAATCGATTCTAAATGAAATTCTTGCAATAGTTTTAGTGGATATGTAGGCCTACCAGATTTAATGTCATCAATGTGCTGGTGTTATTACAAACATTCACAAAATTTTCAGAACACATACGAATTTAAAAACGACAGTCACTCACTTCCGGCTAACAAATGAAGGTAAAATCATGAAGTGATGTCAAATCAAATGCTTTCTGGAACGAGAACATCCCCTTGCAGTTATTATACCACCTGCTTCCGTCAATCTTGTCACTTGTTCACTCTTTTACTATTTACTACATAGTGAGTGATAAGTATGCTGTATTATATCCATTTGCGGCGAATAATGCCGGGTTCGCGTCACTCGCGCGATCCACCACAACGCAGCACCGCTTCTCTCGGTAGTGCGGTATAATCCATAAAACTATCCGACTGATTTGAAGTTGTTTATTACGTAATGACTGATAATCATGTTCAGCTAGGCTACTGCATAAACATAGCTCTAAAATGATCCTGTTGATTTCTACATCAGCAGCAATACAAATTGTGATAGCATAAAAAAAAAATATCTTAATTTTTTTTTTAAAAAAAGAGTAAAATAGTGAGTGCAGACTGTAACGCATCAGAATAGAATATTGCATGGCTTAGATGTTTGAATGAGGACACATTATGGATGTTATTAATATTTGACTAAGGCAGCCTGTTCATGCAAATATTTCCAAAATAGAAGGCTCTGAGTATCAAGACTAAACTTCTAGCTCTAGCTCTGCTAGCTGTCCTCATACAGCAATGCAATCAATTTTAAAACAAAAAAAAAACATTGCATGATTTGATAGTATACCATATGTGTATAAAACATAGCACATGTAGTACAGTTTCACATTTACTGGTTTAATGAGCATTAGTGGCATTTAATCCACATTCTCTTGAACCTCAATGATGAATTAAAATTTAATCGAAGTAAGCTTTTTTTATAGTAAGCTTCTCTATAAATAACAATTATATTAAAATGTTGTTAGAAATGTTTGTTGAAACATCACTGAGACAAACGTTCTTACTAAGCACAGAGAATTTGTAACAACTCTTCACTCATCAAATCGTTATCTTTGCAGTGTATTTTGCTATATTTAACTTTACATATCAGTAACTCTTTTTTAACAAACAAAAATAGCATACTTCACAAGCATAGCATGAGCTACATTAAAAACAATTTTGTTACTTGATATGTAAGCTTGAGAAAATCTCTGTTTATTTGTTTATTTCTGTTATATGTTTATCTCTTGTATATGCAATGATACAGCAGAATATCACTGATTATGAACTGTATAATAATCGTTGCCAGTCAACAGGAACGACGTCTTTGTGGTGTGTTATCAGACCCAGCCTGTCTGTCTGTCTGTCCCTGCCCTGAAATGATGCCATGATTTGAATAAGTCTGCTATTTCCTTCAGTTCAGTACACAACCAAATAACCTGCTCACAAGGTAAGAAGGAACTTTATCTCGGTTTTATTAACCTTATTACTTATCAAAATGAAGTTATAGTAACATACTGTTTTGTCTAAACAAAGTACCTGACTGTATTGCCTGTCATTGTTTGTTTGTTAAAGTGATCCTCTGGGAGTAGATTCTTATACACATTTAGATGTTTAAAAATGTATTGTACTGTTTGGATATGTCACATGAGAAGTCTTTAGCCTTTGTATGAATAACAGAGGATCATAATGAATTTAGAATGATTTCATTTCATAATTTTTGAGCCAATTTTGTACATTATCTTACGTTCACTCCAATCCACTGATCAGTCCAATGAACAGATAAAACAAACATTTCTTCCAGATTGATTCATCGCATCACACGAATAAGGTTGATACCATTGATCAAAGTATAAGTTTCTGGTTTAAAATAAACTGAGCATTACCATGGCACTTCTATCTGCCCTGCTTCTTCTCTGGGGTGAGTATGCTACCTGTTTAAGAAGCTTTGCATAACAAATCATCATCTTATTTATTCCTCACAGCACATGTTTATGTATATTATTTCATTAAGACATTGATTTATTTAATGTCAAAAAAGTCCTAGATGAGGTCTATTCTACAGTGTATATTCAAATGAACTGTTTAAGTCAATGTTGCACATGTGTACATTTTTTTGAAAGCTATGAATTTTCTTCCAGTCAAGATGTCAATAGTATTTCATTAAAAACAGACCATCTCTTTTCAGTTATTCCCCTTTCAAGTACAGATCGACTAAGAAAAAAATTCTACTTACATGAACCACAAATGCAGATAAACGATGCACTGAATGCTTGTAGAACTAACTACACTGACCTCGTCACAATCTATGATCAAGAAGAGAATGAGAAGCATGCTAAAAAGGTAGTGAATGGATCTCAAAATTGTAGCTGGATTGGAGCCAACGGCTGTACATGGTCAAATGGCGAACCTGTCACATTCATCAACCTCACCAGAAATTTGACTGAGGAAAGGTGCTGTGGTGCGCTAACCACTGGTGGATCATGGGAGTGTTTCAACTGTAGTTCAAAAATGTACTTCATGTGTAAACAAGGTATTCATCACTGGGCTATATACTGTATATTTTATAAAGATTAGCTAAAGATTATGAGTAAATCTATTGTCTTTTCTTGCATTCATACAGAGTATGGGCAATAATCATTCAACTATAGTTTAAGTTTAGTCCCTGAAAACAAAACCTGGTTTGAGGCTCAGCTGTACTGTAGAGAGAATCACACTGATTTAGTCAGTATCAGAAATGAGACGGAAAATGAACGAGTGAAGGAAGCAGTAAATGGGAGTAACTCTGTCTGGATTGGCCTTCAGTATAATTTCAAGGTTGCATGGATTGATGGTGGACATTCTGATTACAAACAACATGCTAAAGCAGTATGCTTTACATTTCTCCCAAATCATCCTTGCTACAAAAGTAATCTGAGTACCTGTGCTCCTCTTTGCTACAGTAGGTTAAGACAATATTTCAACATTTCATAGTCTACCGTATGCTTTAATAAATCAAAGCATGCAACTAATTTTCTTTTTTTCTTTTCTTCTCTTCAGAAAGGTTCATTCATGTCAGTGAGGATAAGAAGTCATGGGAGGAAGCTCTGGATTACTGCAACAGTCATCAGAAAACAGCTGGACTACTGCGCATCGAGTCTGAGGATGATCAGATAGAAACAGAACGAGAAATAAAAAGACAGAATATCTCAGGGCCAGTGTGGGTGGGGCTTAGACAGAGTCGACTTTTCGGATTCTGGATTTGGTCCAATGGGCTCCATGTGGGACGCTGGACCAACTGGAAAGAAGGAAGTACTCCAGAACATCAAATGTCCCAACTCTGCGGTGCCATAGAGAAGGTGGACGGTACATTCAAATGGAGTGATAAAGACTGCAGATCTGAAATTAGAGTTTTATGTGAGGTAAAATAATATACCTCACTTTTTTGTGGTTTATCCCATGCACAGTTTTCAGTGCTCTGCCTCCCTTCAATGAGGAAAAAAGAGCTCATGTGTACAGTAATAAGCAGTGGTATCATTCATGTCTTGAGTAATAAAGCTCTTAGGTAGCACTAGAAGCAGTTAGTAATGCTTTACTTAGAGCTTCTGTTGCCTTTTTCATGTTTATCTCATTAATTCATTCATTTTATCATATTACTGTTGTAACCTTTATGCTTCATACTAAGAATTAACATTAAAAGTTGTTCATGAATGCACATACAGGTAACATCATTGAGCCTTTTTATTGTAAATAGCTTTTGTATTTGGTGAATCTATAAGTAAACTGAGACAATCAGCCAATTGATTAGTATCATGAATGTGTGATCTGTCATCTGCGGGTAGACCTGTGTTAAGCTTCACACTTCTGTAAAAAAACAACAACAAAAAAAACAAGAATTCTGGGTACTTCCTTTAATAACAGCCATAAAATGGTTGGTAATTGTAAGTCTTTCATGACTATCACACTATTTCACATTAAAACAATATCGGAGAATGTATTTTAATATACAAAAAAGCAAACAAAAAAAATCTAAAAATAATAAAGTTTATTATTGTACATTAAGCCAATACTGGAGAATGTATTTTAGTTAAAAAAAAAAAAAAAAAAAATTGGGTCAAAAGATAATAAAGAAAATTAAAGAAAAGTCCAAAATTAAAATAAATTAAATGTATAATTTAAAATACAAATCAAAAATAAAATAAAAAGCCATATAATCTGAAGGCTCTCTAATCATAAATGATCTAAATAACATTGAACTTTCACTACATATTGATGAGTTACATCCACTTCTAGACTGGAGAACTCTGGAGGATTTTCAGTCCATGTCAGAGTTTGATTTTAAGAGCTCAAATGCTGTAAATCTGAACAGAAGATGCTCCTCAAGATCTACTGAGCTCTTATTGATTAATCTTCTTGAAATTTCTGGATCTTCTGGATCTTGGGATGGAGCGAGGGAATAGAGATCAAAGGCTTTCTCATAGAGTTTGACTGATATCGCTCCATCTACCTCTTGAATGTCCATCCTACTTGGGTTTCTGTGACAACTAGACTGCAACTAGATGATACAATCCAAAAAATATCCGAGTGGTGCTGCCTGCATTTATCGTTCACCAGCTGAAAAAAAGTTCACAGTGATCACAATGTAAAGTAACAACATACTGTATTTATCCTCAACTTGACTGTCCGTACACATTCCCAAGGAAAACTTCCAAAACACAACTTCCAAATGTTTCCTCATAATTGCAAAAGCGTGCTTTCTCCACATAATTGATGGTCTTATCATCTCACGTGTTCATGGATTAATGACTTTGGTAGGGTTCCATAAAACAGAAAGTGTGTTTGGGATTTATTCTTAAGGGAGACAAACCCTGGCCTGGCCAAATGAAGCATATTCCAAACTTGATGAATTTCAAAGGAAAATGATCTGGCAGAGAATTAATAAGGGGAACTGACAAAGTATTGAAGTTCAGAAACACAGCTTTTGTGACATAAGCCATATTAACGACTTTGTTTGCAAACTTTTACCTCTACAATGATCTTGATTGTAGGCATTTGTATAGCAGTTCTAAATCACATTTAAGACTTCTGTTACAAATCTAAATATATTCAGTCTTTTTAAGAAAATTTACAAAGCATCACATGCAGTACCGCATAACTGTGTACTTCAGCTCTACTGTAATTAGAAATAAGCGTAAGTTGAATATCTTTTTTTGCACTTCCGCATTGTTGGTTGCAAAAATATGCGGCAAACCTACATGACTGCATAAAGATCTAAATATTCTTACCTTGGACTTTTGAAGGTAAAATGAAAGTTTCACTTCATGTAGTCCATGTGTTTTCATGGAAAACATTTATCCATATTCCATTCCTTTGAATAAGAAAAACATCAACTTAGGTTTAACTAGATAAAGCTGTCCAGTGCAGTCCTGTTCATGCAAAAACCTTAAAGAAAATCCAATCTAAATTTAGAATTTGCTTGTTTAACTCAATATGTACAACTTAGCTTTAAGGTCATCCATATGCTCGTGTTATTCTAAACATTCACAAAATTCATTTTCATCATAAAATCAAGACATGACGTCCCTTAAAAACTTCTTCCAACTAAAGCCGGTGTTCCGGAATTGGTCACGTTCACCCGTACAGCTTCTCTAGACAGCGCGGTGGAAACCATAAAACTTATCCGACCTGATAATCATATTCAGCTACTGCATAAACATTAGCAGCGATCGATACAAATTATGATAGCAATCATAAACAGGGTGTTTTTTTTAAACTGGTAAATAGTGAGTCACTGCAGACTGTAACGTATTAGAATATAGAATATTGCTTGAATAAGGACACATTATGGATGTTATTAATATTTGACTAAGGCAGCCTGTTCATGCAAATATTTCCAAAATAGAAAGCATGCTTTAAATATCAGGACAAAAGTTCTCTAGCTGTAGCACAATGCAGTCAGTACGAATACTCTACAAAATAAAAAACACATAATTTAATAGTATAATTAGTGTATAAAAATAACAGATGTAGAATGGTTTCACATTTACCAGTTTAATGAGCACTAGTTACATTCAATCCACATTCTCTTGAATCTCACTGATGAACTAAAAAAAATAATGAAATTGTTTTATTTTTTTAATTTACAGTAAACTTCTATAAATAACATTGTTATAAATGTTTGTTGTTGTAATGTCACTGAGACAACTACTATTAGAGTTTGTTCTTTTTTCTTGTGATTTTATATTACTTTCTCTGTAATTTCAAAAGCATTTTCTTTTTAAAAACCAAAACCAAAAACAAACAAACCAAAAAAATTAAGTCAAGACGGTTGACATAAAGTATAAGAATCTGAATAAAAGTTGAGCATAACATCTAAACTCTTCACTCATCATTCATCAAGTCTTTATGTTTGCAGTTTTTTTTTTTTTTTTTTTGCTTTATGTGACTTTATATAACAGTAACTATTCTTTTTCAGGTAAGCTTTTTTTAACAACAAAAAAAGCATACTTTACAAGAATGAGCTACAGTAAAAGCAATCCTTTTGTGATTTGACAGGTAAACTTGAGAAAACCTCAGTTTCATTTATTTGTGTTACATGTATTATATTGCATGCAATAATACAGCTGAATATCACTGATTATGAACTGTATAAGAATCGTTGCCAGTGAACAAAAATGACGCGTCTAATTCCAGTGAAGCTGTGGTGTGTTATCAGACCCATCTGTCTGTTCCTGCCCTAAAATGATGCCAAGATTTGAATATGTCTTCCATTTCCTTCAGTTCTGTACACAAACAAATAACCTGCTCACCAGGTAAGAAGCAGCTTTTTTATCTCTGTTTTATAATGAACCTTTATTACTTACCAAGATAAAATTAAATTATACTAACATACTGTTTTGTCTAAGCAAAATATATGATTGCATTGTCTGTCATTGTTTGTTGATGTGATCTTGTTCGAACAGATTCTTATAATTAGATGTTTAAAATGTATTGTACTGTTTGGATATGTCAGATGAGAAGTCATGAATCATGAATTTAGATTGACGTCAGATTTCCCAAAATACTGTAATTACTGATAAAATAACCAATATTTCTTCTTTAGATTTATTCGTCACAACAAATGAATACAATTGATACCATTTAATAAAACATAAGATTCTGGTTTAAAATAAACTGACCATGGTATTTCTACCTGCCCTGCTTTTTCTCTGGGGTGAGTATTTAATTCTTCTTATATATTATTATTATTATTATTACTAGCCTATTATTAAGACATTGTAGATTGTTCATTTTTTTTAAATCAAAAAGTCCTAGACGAGAACTATTCTATATTCAAATGAATTGTTCAAGTCAAAGTTGGACATGTGAATATGTTTTTGAAAGTTATGAATTTTCTTCCAGTCAAGATGTCAGTAGTATTTCATCTCTTTTCAGTTGTTCCCCTTTCAAGCGGTGAAAGTCGACTAAGAAAATTCTACTTACGTGAAGCAGAAATGCAGATAAATGATGCACTGAATGCTTGTAGAAGTGACTACACTGATCTTGTCACAATCTATAATGACAACGAGAATACAGATCTAGTTCATAAAATAAATAGTTATTCTAATAATTGTGGCTGGATTGGAGCCAGAACGGCGAACCTGTCACATTCATCAACTTCACCAGAAATTTTACTGAGGAAAGATGCTGTGGTGCACTAACCACTGGTGGATCATGGGAGTGTTTCAACTGTAGTTCAACAAAAATGTACTTTATGTGTTATGAGCAAGGTAATCGCTGGGCTATTTACTATACGTCTTATAAACATCTAAAGCTTACGAGTAAAACTATAGTCTATTCTTGCATTCATGCAGATTATGGGCAACAATCATTCAACTATAGATTAATCCCTGAAAACAAAACCTGGTTTGAGGCTCAGCTGTACTGTAGAGAGAATCACACTGATTTAGTGAGTATCAGAAATGAGACGGAAAATGAACGAGTGAAGGAAGCAGTAAATGGGAGTAACTCTGTCTGGATTGGCCTTCAGTATAATTACAGCTTTGCCTGGTTT
>JAFVLL020035324.1:0-37917 GCA_021397915.2 Tor tambroides
AAAAGGCTACAAGTTGACTCAACTTAAAACATCCAATGCAGCCACTTGCCTCACTTTTTATAAGTTAGATCTAGGTATTACTTTTTACAGTGTAGGCCTAATAACAAAATAGTTTATGGTTTACTCTTAAAGAAATGTGCTGCAGTTAGGACTGTGATGGTTTGGTAAATAACATCAAAGAAATGATTTGATGTTACACTATAAAAATAATAAGGAAAAAAACTGTATTCTTTATGATCAAGCAATGAGTATTATATGCAATAACTGAATGTAGTAGTCACTGATAAACTGTTCAGCAGTTCATTCCCAAAACAGCTATGAAAGGGGAGGAGCCTTCATTTCTTTAATGTTTCTGGATAGCATAAAGAAAGGGTACCTTCCTTAAACCATTTTTCAGTTGTTGTGTCTTTGTGTCATTGAAGGACTATTTCCATTAATAATGAGACCTCGCTTGACCGCCGATTACCTGAAGAATCTTTTTGTACCAGCTGGAAGTGCATTTGTTGTCTTTTTGTTTTGGATTATTTTCCAATATGTGTTTAAACTGGATTTTGCATGTCCTTGTGACCCTGAGGAAAATACTCATGTCTGCGTGGTTTATATGACATGTCCTGCTGCCTCACTTTTTATTGTAGTGATGATTACTGACAAGCACATAAGGACTATTTTTTGCCGCAATGGAACTAGAATACAATGCAAGAGCGTTATTCTCATAACATCATTAATTAAAGGACTCTCTGTAGCGAACCTGTGGATATTTACAGTACTGATGGATGGAGACTGGTTTGCATGCCTTACAACGACTAACTATACGTTGCCTCCTTATGAGCAAACCTTTTGCAAACCTAGCAAAACCCCTGCTGAAGATTCAGATATCAGAGTCAAAAAAAAGTTTGTCACGAGTAAGTACTTTCACTCTTTTTTTACTTATATACTTTTTGTTTTGAACAGTGTACATTAGGCTTGCCACAGAAGAAGATCATACTGGTTATACTGGTTATGAAGGAGAATAACTGTTATTATAGTGCATATTATATTTTTCTACATGTTTCCGATCATATACAAACATGTTAAAAATTAAAAACAAAATTAGGGCTCTTCACACTAAGCTTAACCCCCAGGCCCAGTTGTTCAAAAAGTTTAATCATATCAGAATTATCTAGTTTTGGAAATTCTATGTTTTCCCATCCCATAATTTTTGCAGACGAATTGGAAAAATCCTAATGGTGTTACATTTCACAATGTAGGCTGTTTAAAGAACAACATGGGGGTCACTTTAAGTGTTTTTATTTGAAGATAAAGAAGTACACAAATCAAGTGCAGGTACCCTATTAAAATATGATAGATTCAGAAAACTAGAAAATATAACACATTACATTTGCATGTATGAGCTGCACAAAGAGATGAGAGGGTTTCGTCCAAAAATTTTTGAGGATGGCTCATAGTTGTCATACATTTGGATTCAGTTAAAATTGTGTTCTGAGGGGTCCTCCATCGAAGTGGTCTTTAATTAAAGGGATATCATTTCTCTAAATTATAAAACAGTTTAGGCTGATTTAATATGACACTGGCCACACTCCAAAGGAGGACTGCCTCATGGTGAAAGACATTCAGATTTTCATTTCATTTGTTACAAATGAAACTGTTAACAGATACTAAAATGCAAAAAAAAAAAATTAAATAAATTTAGTTTTCTTGTAAGGTGTTTAAATATTGTTGGCCTGCTATCACTGAATGTGTTAGATAAAGTGGGCCAGTGAGTAACCTTTAACCATCATTATACTCAAATGTATTATATAAATTGACATTTACTGAAAATTTAACAGTTGAAATGCCTTCATCTGAACGATGTTTGAAAGCAGCATAGATGTATCCTTTGCTGCCTTTGATATCCCACAATCCTGTGTATTTGATTTTGTGACAGTTGAGCTAAAATATAAATATGGCGTCTGAAAAGATAAAAAATAAATGTTGTCATTTTCCATGTTTGATGTTATTTGTAGCAAGAAATTACTATTACAATAATTATTCACTTATCACCAAAGTTTAGAATTAAAATATCAATTCAGTTTAGAATTATGGTGTGTTGAAGTATGACAGTTGTCTTATCGTGGCAAGTCTAGTGTCCTTTGCAATAAAGCATTAAGTCAAAATTGAATTTTGTGGTAGTGTTTTGATAGTAACATCTAAGTAATAAACGTCGTACTAAGCACATAAGCATATGATTAAATATCAGATCCTGAATGACAAAGTATTGCTGTAGTCACTTAACTGATTTATGGCTTTTATCACTCAAATATATCATATTATGTTCTTTTTAAGGAGTACGCCATTCCAGTTTTATTTGCTGTAAGTATCATTTGGCTACTTTGGACAGCTATAAGACAAGATTGCTGCACCCACCCACTCATATATAAGTATAATAAGTATTTCCTGGAGGAGACTGACCTCTATATAACAAAGAAACTGAAGAAACTGGCTGAAGACAACGCAGAGAGAGGAGGACAGGGTTTGATCGAAAGCTTTCAACAACAGCACACGGCAACCATACAGCAGAACATTCCAGGAACACAGCGACCGCAGCTGGAGGGGGTTCAGCTAAGATCCTCACCATCAACATTACAGGCCGCATCTGATCAAGCAAACCCAGAGCAGCTAGATCGATCTCTAGACACATGTAGTATATCGTCGGAACATTTAGAAGACACAGCTGACAATCTACCTCTACTACAATGAAATAAGTGAAAAGACTGTGAAAAACATGGTTTACAGTTTAAACCTGTTTTGTTCAGTTTGGCTAAAAGCAAATAATAAAAAAAGTAATAATAAATTAAGAAATTTGTTTAAATAGTTTCACTTGAAACCAGAATGTTGAAGTTCAGAACACATACTGGCTACTGGCTAGCTTTAATGACTGTAAAATTATTGTGGGTTTTATTACATTTTCTTTTTTTCTTTTTCTTTTTTTTTCAGTATATAACAGAAACTATGATGCATCTTTTAAAACGGTCCTTTGAAGCTGTCTTTATTTATGGTATTTATTTATGGTCTGTTTAAACTAAACATTGATTAACAAAATTCTTCATAAGTGAAAATTCCACTTGCATGTAGCTAATTTAGCTTTTGTTCATGGTGAAATTAAGCTCCAGTTCTCTAAAATGTGCAATCTACAAGATTCAATTATAACAGGCAACCATGGATTTCTTAGATTTATTGCATCTATTGTAGTATTAATGTTAAAAGCAACATCTGTATTTGGAATCCATTTCAGAAATGCAGTAACAGTGTCAATGCAGTAACAGATGCATCGTGGCCTAATGGTTAGAGAGTCGGACTTGTAATCCAAAGGTTGTGAGTTCGTGTCTTGGGCTGGCAGGGATTGTAGGTGGGGGGAGTGAATGTAAAGCGCTCTCTCCACCCTCAATACCACGACTGAGGTGCCCTTGAACAAGGTACTGAACCCATAAATGGCTGCCCACTGCTCTGTGTGTGTGTTCACTGCTGTGTGTGTGTACTTTGGATGGGATAAATGCAGAGCATGAATTCTGAGTATGGGTCACCATACTTGGCTGTATGTCATGTCACTGTGTTTACTCATTTAGTTTGACTTCCAGAGACAAATATGATATTGCAATCATGCAATTGAATGAATCAATAGTTGTAAAGTTTGATGTTTTGTTTGTGCTCATTTTTATTGCTTTTCTCATGTTGCTGTTTGACACAATGTGCCTAGGATCATAAAGGTCAATAACACACCACATGTATCCAAACTTTCCATGTGTTTAGGTTTTACGGCACCATTGGTCACTTTATGTTAAAATGTGACATTGTATCATTAGTAGAAGTTGACATTAGCTCTAGTTTGCTCTATGTGGATGTATTGTTCTGTTCCAGTGATGTGCTGTGGCTAAGTCTTGAAGAGAAAGGATAGCTCCCATGTTATTTCTAATGGTGTGTTTGCAAGGGTTGTTGAGGAATATGACAACTACAGGAGGAATCAATAGCTTCCCAGATGAGAAGTGAGACTGATTCCTTCTGCTCATTTTCTATGGTCTATGGAAGTGTGGATAAATCTGTCTTCAGTAAACTCTATAAATATCTAAAGATTCTTGGTAGCAACCTGTGTGTGTGTTGCTTCAAATAAGCAACTATACATTTGTGTTGTGTTGTACTTTCTTTTTCATTCATTCATTCATTCCTTTATAATCGTATTATTTCATTTAATCATATATTCATTTAAAATAACCATTTAAGTAATTTATATACTCATGTCATTGAGTCATTCATTAAATTATTACATTTCACATTATTTTACATTGTTGTGTTTTTAAGGGCTATATATATCGTCACGGGTAAGAGATAAGAGTCACGTCACGGGAAGATGCTGTGAAGCAGTACTTTCCTTTGCTATTGTTTGTGGTATAACACTTGTTGGATTTTTGCTGGTATTGAAACATACACAACTAAGATTATTCATTAAACTCTGCTCCTTTTTATCATCTCTTCATCTCATGCTTTTGTTCTTCTCTGGCTTTACTCAGTCCACTTACTGGCTATTAGAAGACTGTTAATACACTGCAAGAAACTGACTGTGGAATTCACAGTAATTAACTGGCAGCAAGTGACAAGTAACTTACTGTAAAAATATTTACAGTAATTAACTAGCAGCAATTGTCAAGTAACTTACCATAGAAGAAATAACTATATTTTCGCTGTTTTCATTTACAGTAGCAACCATGTAACTGTATTGTAAATCTCACTAATTTGCAAGTGCAACTTTTTTTGCTTATTACACAGGACAATGTAACAATTTGTGTTGGGTGGAGAGAGGGGAATGTGATCGGCAAAGGACCTCATGCCAGGAATCGAACACGGTTCGGCAGAGACACAGTCACACGATGTCAGTGTGCTTAGACTATCGGTACCAACAGGTTCATTACTGTTTTGTTATATTGATTCGGCCCAAATAAATAAATAAATAAACTAAATCATGCATGTTGCATGATTTAAATATGCATATTCATTTATCAACAGTCACAGTTAACGGCTCATCATTATAACAAGCTTCATTAATCACTCTTCACTTATTGCTAGATGTGTTGAAAACAATAAAATTTTGATGACCTTCTGATAATTTTACTTTTTTTTTTACATTTTTATTAAAGAGTACATTTTCTTCCTGAATTCTCTGTTCAAACTGAAAATGTAATTGAATTACAGTGAGGTCAAATTAAATGCAGTCATTGGCTTGAAACTCAGCTGCCAGTTTACTGTGTTTTCTTCATCCTAGTGGCAGCGTTTCAGAAAACCCTAGTGTATGGCAGCACAGTGAAATAGCATTCTGGGGGGTGTGTTTATGATTATGATACTGAAGTTAAGATAATGTGATAATGATTCAAATTTTGTATAAAGCAGTATAATGGGCTGTTTTTGTACAGGTAAAATAACTGGAAGCGAATGACACCAGAAGCCAAACAACACATTCAAGTTACAAATGGTCATGCCTGCTCTCTCGTGAAAACTAAGCTGTATATACATAGTAGGTTATTGTGATTTTTTTTTCCTTTTTTTATAACTGCACATTGTTGGTTACTGTAATTTTCTACAGTACATAATTAGTTATTGTGCTTTCTTCAGTATGTTGGTAATTCCTGTGATTTTCTACTTTACATAACTAGTTACTGTGTTTTCAACAATACATTTAAAGTTACTGTGATTTTCTACAAGATATTGCTGGTTCCTGTGACACTCACAGTACTTCTTACATTACTGCAATTTTGACTGAATCTACGGCAATCTACTGTGAACTAGTATACAGTAATTTCCTGTGCACAAACACAGTAAATTACTGTAGATTTCACGTGTTTTTTACAGTGCAGTTTTACCAAGTATTGCATTACGCTACTTAATACTAATTACTTTTAAAATCAGCCTAGACCAGTTAAACGTGGGGAGCGTGACAGTGGAGTTGGAGGATCCAAATGCAAGGCTTTATTCATACACGTGGTCAAAATAGGCAGAGTCAAACACCAGCAAACAGTACAATCCAGGCAGAGACAAAAAAAGAGTATTCCAATAAACAGGCGAGGGTCAGGGCAGGCGGCAATAGATAAAAAAAATCTAGGAAACAGTCCAGGGTCAAAACTCAGGGAAACAAGGGAACACGGAAAGGAAAACACGGGAACTAGGAACTAGGAAAATGGCTATTCAATAATCAGCCCCCAAGAGTGGGTGAGAGCATATTTTATACAAGACCAGGGGAACACATGACAAAACCAACCAATGAGAACAAGACACATGCAAACTAGGAACCAATCAGAACATAACACACAGACAGGGGTAGCACATGACATATGAATAGATGAGGGGCAAGGGACACATGGGAAATAGAGTCCAGAAACAAATGGCAAGAGTCCTAGGTGGAGTGCCCTCTAATGGAGTTCATGGGCACTCCAGCTGGCGATTGTGACAAGGATAGACATGAAAATGCTCTTTCAAATAAATATTAAATTCCATAAATTATTCTTGAAATGACCAAAAGAAAAAGAAGAATGTTACATTAAAAACATACATTTCAAAATTAGATGTTAAATTTTGATGTTAAATCCACTATTGTTTCATGAAGAATTGTTCTATATTCTATACAATATTTAATGAATTACATCAGAATTAAATTACAGAAAAATTGAGAGTAATCCCTTACTTTACTTTTTCAAGGGAAAAATAATTAAACAGTAATTATTTACTTTATGCATTACACCCAACACTGTATAAGTTCATTTTGAATCACAGACAGTATAGCTGTACTCACTGAAATAATTTGTGCCTGTTCTCACAATTCATATATTTTCTTTTTAAGGAGGTTGCCATTTATGTGTTATTCGTAGTGAGTATTGTTTGGACATTCACAGCTATAAGACAATCTCACTGCATGAAACCTGCATATCGGTATAATAAGTATTTTCTGGAGGAGACCGACCTCTACAGAGGAATTGAAAAAACTGGCTAAAGACAATGCAAAGAAAAGAGAGGAACAAATACAAGATGTCAGATCTTTTTTAAACCTAGACGTTCCAGAAACACAGCAACAGCCAGAGGGGATTTCACCACAGGCTGCATCTGATCAAGCAAACCCAGAGCAGCTAGATCAATCTTCAGATACACACTACATCAGAGCATTTTGGAGAAAGTGAGGAAAAACAACCTCTACTACAAGACAAAAAGTGAAAAGACTGTCTTTTATTTAAAGTGCATTATATTGGTCCAATCGAAAGTCCTATTTAAACCATTTCATTCAGTTTGACTAAAAGCAATTAACACTCCCCAAAGCAAAGAACAAAAAAAAAAAAAAAAAAAAAATTAAATAGTTTGCTTGACAAAAGAGTGCTGACAAAGCACATAGCTTTA
Source organism: Tor tambroides (assembly GCA_021397915.2). Taxonomy (NCBI): domain Eukaryota; kingdom Metazoa; phylum Chordata; class Actinopteri; order Cypriniformes; family Cyprinidae; genus Tor; species Tor tambroides. The sequence goes on from JAFVLL020035324.1 coordinate 7,408, forward strand.
CTGACTGAAAAAAAAAAAAAAAAAAAAAGTGGGTTTATTGTGGGTTGTTCATTTTTTTGTTTATTATTATATTGACCTATATTATGTAACATTTTGGCTTATGTCTAAAGAAAATATTAACCATGGGGAAAAAAAAAAAAGTCTGATTTACTCACTCTGTAACGTGTAGTAACAAGACACAGACGGGTTAGAATCAAACAGACGGGTTTATTGTATAGATGCAAGTGAACAGCGGAAGCAGGTGAGTAATGGCAGATATAGAATCTTGAACTTGAATGGAGATGATACTGATGGAGATATTCTCTGTTACCGGGTTGAGAGAGATCGTGGGATGACGGAGTGCGTTTCCAGGAGCTGGTATCGGGAATAGGATGCAGGTAGGTAATTGTAGCAAACACACAGGAACACAAGGAGTAGACGAAGGAGATCGGGAAACTTGGAGCAGGAATTCAGGTAAGTAGCTTGACATACAAGTTGAGTCCTTTTCCACAATGGAGACCAGACAATGTGCTTGTGTGAACTGCGTGCTCTTATACTGTGGTGCTGGTGATTAGTGAATGACGGTCAGGTGCGTGTGATCAGAACTCCGGTGATTGGGATCGCTGATTGGTGGAAGAGCCTGGTGTTTCCGTGACAGAACCCCCCTCTCCACGGCCCGCTCCTGAGGGCCGAAAACCCCGACGTCGTGGAGGGCGACCTCGACCACGTGGCGCTGGATCTTGGGGATGAGAAGCGTGGAACTCTGCCAGGAGATTGGGATCGAGTATGTCATCTCTTGGGACCCATGATCTTTCCTCGGGGCCATACCCCTCCCAGTCCACCAGATATTCCAATTTACCTCCACGACGTCGGGAACTCAGGATCTCCTTTACTGAGTAGACCGTTCCATCCTCCAGCACTATCGGAAGAGGGGGTTCGTCTACGGGACCAGGCTCTGTGGAAACAGGAGAAACTGGTGAGTGATAGGGCTTGAGCAGAGAGACATGGAAGGTAGGGTGAATTCTATATTGTGAAGGGAGCTTGAGTTCATACGTGACCGGATTGACTTGACTGATGATGGGGAAGGGACCAATGAATCTGGGACTCAGCTTTTTGCAGGGAAGTCTTAGTCGGATGTCCCTTGTGGAGAGCCATACCTTCTGTCCTGGGTGGAAGGTGGGAGTGGTGGCTCTCCGGACATCCGCATGATGTTTGTGACGTCGTACTGCACGCTGGAGATGTTGATGTGCTGAGTCCCAGACCCTCTCACTCTCCTGGAACCAATGAGTGACTGATGGTACGTCCGAAGGTTCCCCAGACCAGGGGAACAGAGGTGGCTGGTAGCCGAGTACGCACTGGAAAGGGGTGAGATCCGTAGAGGGCTGACGGAGAGAGTTCTGTGCGTACTCGGCCCAGGCGATGAATCGGTTCCAGGAGTTCTGGTGGCTGTGGCAGAAGGTACGGAGGTAAGTATGCTTTTCCTTTTAACTTTTACACTGTTACAATTATATGAGCATTAATCAAAATGAAAAACTGTGGTAGTGTTTTGATTGTTACATCTGAATTACATGAAACATGATTTATCTGTCTGTTTTTAAGTTAAATATAATATCAAATTTTGAATCACAAAAGAAGCTATAGTCACTATCGAGTAGCTAGTCACTAAACAAATATGTTGTGTCATAATTAGTGCACTACTTTTTTTTTTTTCTTTTTTTTTAAGATAATGGCCCTGTGGATTTTATTTGGACTAACTGTCCTTTGGATATTAGCAGCTATGTGCTCATCTCACTTTAAGCATTCAAATGCATATCAGTATGAAAAGTTTCTGCTGGAGGAAACTGAGCTCTATATAACAAAGGAATTGAAAAACCTGGCTGAAGACACTGCTAAAACAAGAGGACAGAAACAAATATCCAAAGTCAGAACATATTTACGGCTTAGTCCTCAGCCAGAGTGTGTCGTGCTTGGAACTTTTCAACTTGTTGCCCAATCATCAGAACCACAGCAACAGCAATCGGAAGGGACTGCACTCACAAATGTTCAAATCACTGCACTACGAACACAGCCAAACCAACTGGATGTTCTGCTACCAAATGTTAAAATCACTGCAAAACAAACACAGCTGGAGCAGTCAGAAGGGCTTCTGCTAGCAAATGTTCAAATCACTGCAAAATAGGAATGCGCCGAATATTCGGCCACCGAAAAATTTCGGCCGAAAATGGCCCAAAAGTGCATTTTGGGTTTTCGGCTGAAATACTTTTATCACCGAAACAATACGGCCGAAATGTTGTGATGACGCAAACTAGTGATGGGAAGTTCGGATCATTTTACTGACTCGGACCTTTGAGTCTCGTTCAGCTAAATGAACGAATCTTTTTTCGAGTCATTTCGTACATTTTAGCAAAATATAATTAAAATGTTATGTGCTACTTCCCTAACACTCAGGGCCCGGGGCCAGCGTGACGGACGCTCGGGACAGTAGACGGATTTGTCACTTGCCCAATCGGGCCACTGCAGCGTAGTCACGAAATTTTATCATTTAGAAAAGTTAAATGTCTATTAAAAAGATTAAAAGTATTTATAAAGACTCTTTCATATTTAAAAAGTAGAACTAACTTAGAATATTTATGATAGCTTATTTTCAATTTTGAATTGAAGTAAGCTGCTTGAGCTAAAGAGGTGAGGTTAAAGAGAAAACCCTGGTGGTGACTTAATATTTGATTAATTTATAGTTAATTATAAAAATTGGAGTGTGAAAATGACTAATCAATTTTTTTTCTCTTTTTCTTAAATTATTGTTATTAGTTCTGGTCTCAGGTGCACTCTATGCTAAAAGTGTATAAAAATTTCCAATAAAAAAATCTTTCCCAAATGTTGGCCGTGTGTGGAAAGACATACACCACTCATCTCTAAACGCTGCCGTTAACAGAGGCCGAGACGATGAAGACGGACACAAAGAGGAGAAAACACTGTAGCACTAGCAGGCAGAAGACGATCTCTGTTCACCATGCGTGAAATATAGGAAGAAAATCCAAATATTGAATTTTATATGAACGTGTTTCTGAGGGGAACTGGCTGTTTTCAGAAATTGCATTTTCTTTTCATCTAGTCTCCATATAATTCATATTAAATTGGTGTCCTGTGTTTACAGCTGTAACCAAGGAAACGCTGTATCACTGTTCTATGAGCGCCGCCTGCTATCAGGGAGTGAAACTGCGTCTCATTCAGCCCGTCATCTGTTTCTGTTTAGTGCCGATGTTTTATGTAACGTTAGCATAATTTCGCAAAGCTAAAGTCAGGTCATTCTGTTTTTGCTTCAGATTTTGAAATTATACAGTCTAATATGAATCAAACATTGCACTTGTTTTGTTTTTTGTTTTTTTGAGAATTAATCCATGATTAAAATGCAGTGGCTGCCTCTAATTTCGAATGGCTATGAAAAATCAAGGTGCAACAAAGAGTGAAGAATACACAAATGTTATTTTATGTGATTTTTCAATTTCTGCACCTGAACATCTATAAACATAGAAAATAAATTATGCTTTAGGCCTATAGCGCAAAGATAAAAACCTATGTTTATTTGTACTATTACTTGTAATTTGTTCTTATTTACTGGCTGTCACTTGTCTTTAATAATGCTTCAACTTTATATTTATGTTTATTTTTGGCTAGTGATTTTTGCTGTGGTATTGAAATAGAGAATTGTAAAACTTAATTTATCTAAAATATTCGTGTCATATAATCTTATTTATTAGAATACAAGATAACATAGATCAAAAACAATGATAACAGCAACTATTTTATTTTTTGTGGCAGGGCCAGTGAAAATGTTGGCAGGGGAAGTAATGAGGTACCACTGAATTCCACTCAACAGTAGAAAATATCCTTAGCGTTGATCCCTGAACACATCTTGTGCAAACGTTGATCACACTACAAACAATACAAAACTATAATGGTCTAAGAAACAGAAAAAAAATAAATTCATTGTTTACCTGGGTCTTTAGTCTATGATTAGCTCACCTCACCTCTTAGCCTATCTGACAAGTCTTCGGGTTTGAGTCGCTCGTTCATCACAACCCCATAAACTTAACCAATGCAGTCAGAGCCGGAAAGAGAATTGATTAGTTCACCTCCCGAGTCTTCGGGTTTGAGTCGTTCATTCATCACGTGACAGGATTTTAGTAAAGTTAGTACACAGTCATAGCCATAAATGCAATGGTACTAATAATTGGCATAATTTCTTTCGATATTTCGGTTTTCGGCCTTGGTTTCCTCTTTTTCGGTTTTCGGTTTCGGCCAAGAATTTTCATTTCGGGTGCATCCCTACTGCAAAACAAACAGTAACAGCAGTCGGGGGATATTGAGCTGAATACCTTGACACCAACATCACAGACAGCATCTCATCAAGCAAACCCAGGGCCGTCTGATCAATCTTCAAGCACATCTACAGTTTCAGAGGATGCTGAGCAAACAGCTGAGAATACACAACTACTACACTACAATAAAACATCAACTACTTGTAGCACGATGTAACAATGTAACATAACCCAGATTTCTTAAAACATTGCTGTTATTTGTTGTATATTGATTTTGTAAATTATCCTGATTGTGACTAACATTACTGATATACATTATAAGATTTGCATTCATACAGATTAGCAGAGACATCTCTTCTTCTCTCTGTTTTTTCAGTATACAAAAACATCTTGGTTACACTTACTAACATCATGTTCTAATTACACACGTCAAATCTCTCTGAAATCATCTGAATAAAACATATATTTACCATCATAACTAATTATTCCGTGAAGACAATGATAAACCAAGGTTAGTCTGAGATGAATGGACAACATGCTATGCTTTTACTAGAGGACAAAACAACGTGTGTGTAGATATCAGCTATAAAGTTGGATTCATTTTCTTCTCCAACTACTTTATTTTGAACAATTGTTCTGGGTTTTGTCATTGCTTATCCTCTGGGATTTTCATGTACTAAAATCCCTAGGGTTACTCAAAATGGTGCCAAGTGTTTGTAATGTTTTCTTGGCACACTTTACACCTGGTAATATCAATCAATCATCGCTTGAATGCCACAGCTGATTTGAGTATTGTTGCTGACCATGTGCATCTATTCATGGACACAACGTACAGTCCCCATGTTCTATGCTACTTCCAACATGAACTTGTGTAACACCACATAGCTAAGTTCATCTCAAACTGGTTTTATGAACATGACGATGAGTTATTCACTGCTATTCAGTGGCCTTCCCAGCCGCCTTTGGGATGTGGTAAAGCGACAGGTTGCATGAATGTGTAGCTGCCAAATTTACAGTAATCATGTCAATATAGAACAGAATGATTTATTACAGAATCAAAGGAAACAATCAGCATCTTGCTGAATCCACGCCACAAATAACTGAGGTTGTTTTGAGAGTAAAAGGAGATCCCTTCCAGTATTATAGTGCTCAGCCATACTTCATTATTTCATTTAATTAAATACTGTACAGTAATGGCATTCATTCTGTAATTCTGAAAAATGTAGTTTATGATTATGAAAAATTAAACACATTTAACCACTAGAAAACATACTATATAAGTCTTTTTTAAGGTTGTAAAAAACCCTGGGAACATTTGATTATGGTTATGAAGCGTAACAAAATGAAGTGCATTTTCCCCCACAAAAGCTGATTAACATCTTGACAATCGCTTGACATTATTTTTGTTCTTTATTATTTTATTTCACAATAAGAGTTACAACCAGAGATGATAAAACTAATGAGGGTCAATATTACTTTAAAATGTTTACCTCTGATCAGATTGTAACATCAAACTTTTTTTTTTTGCAAAGAAAATCTTTCATATGAACATACTGATAATTACGCACATGGTTAGGTGCATTTTATTTTTTGATTTCAGCATTGATTTTCTCTGCTGTCAGAATCACTGGTCAGGTGCCTCTGGTCTAAGTTTCTCTGTGATCATTTCACCTTAACTTGAAAGAATCACTTCTCTTTTCTTTTGATTTTTATCTAAAGTGTGGCATTTTGATTAATAATGATCATTTCTAGCAGCAAAGCAGAGAAGCAAAAACAGAGACAACATTTTTGAGGCACAAAGAAATTTTCACAGCGTTTATTAGGCATTGGATACTCACAGACCATAACTATGAAAATATTAACCTTACAAAGCAAAAAGGTCAAGTTTAACAGAACATTAATATGTGTGCCAGGTTGAATTAAATTCAATGGTAGTCTTTTCCATTTTGACCAATGAGAAGAGAGAAAGTTCAGAAGAGCATGAAGGGGGTTTACTGGGTCATCTGGGCCTCGATGGCTTGTGCCGTCCACTCCGGTGCTGCCTGACTGATCTTCTCCAGGAGGTTGTTCACCTGGAAGCACAATGACTGAATCTGCTTGTCCCAGGTGGGCAACGGCTCTCGTGCTGATGGAAATAAGAGATTTCATTCAGTTTTATTCATGGTTTTACAGTTGTTTTTTTTCAACATAATCAGTCAAAAAACAAACTTACTTTCAAAATGTACAATGCCATCTATCTGGTCAATGAATCCATTCATGCGGCTCTCAGTAATCATTTGTGACGCTATCTTTTCTGCCTGTGAGAAAACAAAGACATTTGTATACATGGGGTCCGTTCTTCGTACGTCGCTTATTATATCCGAGATCAAATGACACATCCAAGATGATATCATCGCACTAATCGGGATCTGGCTAATTCGGTTTTTCGAACGCACCTGTTGTTGATGATTAGTATGGCTGGATTGAGTTATCGGAGATGATTGCGCGTTCATGGGTTGGTTTAAAAGGGCAGATGTATCTGGGAACCATCAGCAGTGCAGTGATTGGTTGGGCGGCAAGATCGGCAGAACAGAATGACATCATATTATTAAAAAAGGCACCTGATGAAAAACTTAACAAATTTCTGGACTTTTATAAGGAAACAGCCAAGCGAACAAAACTACATAAATGGTATAATAGATAAATGAAATGTGCAGTTTTTATTTTATTTTTAAAAATTAAATGATTCTCAATTATATATTCACTATTTCTAGTATTTGTACAGGCTTTACATTTTTATTTCAATGTTGTAATTAGCAATTCATTTAATTTTATCTTTGAAACAGATTTGTTACGTGACAGCATTAATTAAAGTTTCTTAAGGGTCAAGATCAAGTTATTTGCAACTCCTGCGCCCCATCAAGCCACTGCCATAATATCTGTCACCATCACTGATCTATATATATCTATTATAGATCGGTGGTCACCACTCAAATTAATGCACGACTCAGATGAACTGTATGTGTGTAAGACTCCAATACAATTATAAAGTAATTATTTTATCACAAATAAATCCTTCAATGAGTAAAACTGGCTGTGTCTATAGTATTATAGACTACACAACATTATTACAGTATTTTTCAAATAATTTTTTAATTATTATTATTTTAAATTACTGTCCCTGGATCAGTAGGGTACTCTTATAATAAAGTAGCGGTGGCTGGGACAGATATTAAGTATCAATTCTGCTTAAAAAGATGCAATCTAATCCTGTTTACATGAAATAAGCCTGCTCCCGAGCAGGTTTAAGCTTACGGACCTGTTGCTCTGACAGCAAGTCTAGGATGAGCTTGGAAGAACCAAATGATCCAAGATCAAGCAAAATCGGCAACAATCAAATCCAGCTAACTGAGTTAGCGACGTACGAAGAATCAACCCATGATTACTGAAGGATCATGTGACACTGAAGACTGGAGTAATGGTGCTGAAAATTCAGCTTTGATCACAGGAATAAATTGCATTTTAAAATATATTCAAATAGAAAACTCTTATTTTAAACTGTAATAATGTTTCACAATATTACTGTATTTTTGATCAAGTAAATGCAGCCTTGGTGAGCAGAAGAGACTTCTTTCAAAAACATTCATTTCTAATAGAAATTTTCTAAAAAAGTCAGTCAGCTCAGCTGTACCTTTGCAGGTGGAATCTCCAAAAGCGCTCCTAACTCTTCAAACGTGATATTATTGTAGAGTTTGCTAGCAGACAGCAGGTTGTGCTCAATGACTGCTCGGTCTAATATACTTGACCCTGAAAGCATTAAACAAGTATTAGTCAATGCCTTTCCTAGCAAAGATCACAAATAAATGACAGTACTAAAGCATAACATGTAATACCATCAGCTGTGGTGGCTTTTTGATGAGGCATCAGCATGGCAGCAAACTCTTGCAGCTGGTTTCCCCGAATGATTCGATCCAGGTACATTTTTTCCAGAATGCCGTAAGCGGCGAGTTGCTGACAGCGTTCATCCTTGAAGAGTGTAGCTAACATACGCGAGCGCTGCTGACCTTTTGGACACATTAAGAACTGATTATATAATGTGACCAGCTTCAAATGAGGCTGAAACTGATTAACCACAGTTCCAGCAGTTTAACATTAGTGATATAACAGATGAAGAGTACCTGCAGAGGCCAGGATAGTGCAGTGAAGCGCATGTTTTAGGGCCTCCAGACGCTCAGTCTCATGGACGATGGATTTGTAAGAAAGCTCATTGTAGCGCTGAGCTGCTTCAATAAACTTCCTCCGATAGTCCAGAACTCTGGCGTAACATACCTGCAAAACATGATGAAATATATTACAGTTCACAATAATCATAAAGCAGCCAGATACTACAAAAATCACACACCATTACTTAATCTAACAGTGCTTAGTATTAGGAATAAAATGTCTTTATATTAGGACAATTGGGCCAATGTAACTAAAAAAAAAAAATGTCTCCATTTTTTTCCAATTCACCGAACAACCATTATTGCAGAGTAGACTGCAGTAAAAACTAGTAATTAGTATTTATATTTTAATTTATTTTTAATTTAGACAAATTATATAAATATGTATAGAGAGAGAGAGAGATGGAAAGAGTGAGAGGGAGGAAAAAATTAAATAGAAATATTTTAAAATATATGAAATCCTTTAGAAATGTACATATTGCATGTATTTAAAATTACACATTATATATATATATATATATATATATATAAAATTTACATTCGTTTTTTAAACAAGTGAAGTTATATGCATTTATAAAAATGTATTTAAAATATAAATATAAATTAACCTACATATATATATAGAAATTGAGATTGCAGTTGCACATTTATGAAAAAACTCATTTATATATTCATACGCATAAACATTATAGAAGTTATATAAATCTAACTCATTCATTCATATTAATTTAAAATGATAAAAAATATAACCTAATTTTTAAATATAAATATATATATATATATATATATATATATATATATATATATAAATATATATATATATTAGTGGTGTCAACCATTATCTAAAAAGTTTTAGTTTGCATAATAAAATATTATATAGTAACATATATATGTAATGTGAGAGAGATGAAAAAGATTTATAATGTATTTAATGTATGAGTATGTATATTCATAAAATTTATATTATAAATAAATATATTTAATATATAAACATAACATATTTTTCTGAAATATAAACTTGCATGTGAGTATTTATATATACATAATAAATATAAATAGCGATATACATATATTATGTAAACAAAAACTTTTATTTTGATGCTTATCACTATATATATATATATATATATATATATATATATATATATATATATATATATATACACAATAATTTCAAATTAAATGTCGCGGAAAGTCTTACTTTTCTTAAGTAAACTTAATATATTTAGATTTCATTGCATGTACAGTAAAATATTTCAAAAGTTTTTTTATTTCTAATTGATAGCTCATGAAACAAAATCAGTATTCATAGAATACGTTAATTGAGCTCACCAATGACCATCCCCACCCGCAGATCTCTTGCTCTTTGAAACCACAATAATGGAGAAGACTGCTTGACGGCAGATCCAGAAGACGAACACTGATCGCCCTCCACAAAGAGGGAAAGTCACAGAGGGTCATTGAAAGGTGGCTGTTGCAGAGTGCTGTATCAAAGCATATTAAATGCAAAGTTGACTGGAAGGAAGAATTTGGGTAGGGAAAGGTGCACAAGCACAGGGATGACTACAAGCTTGAGAATACTGTCAAGCAAAGCTGATTCAAGACTGTGAGAGCTTCACAAGAGGACCAGCTGGAGTCAGTGCAAGAGTCACCACGCTCAGACGTCTTCAGAAAAAGGGCTACCAAGCCACTTCTGAACCAGAGACAACGTCAGAAGCGTCTTACCTGGGCTGTGGAGAAAAAGAACTGGACTGTTGCTCAGTGGTCCAAAGTCCTCTTTTCAGATAAAATTTTGCATTTCATTTGGAAATCAAGGTCTGGAGTCTGGAGGAAGACTGGACCTTCTGTGACTTACCCTCTTTGTGGAGGGTGTCAACAATTGTCTTCCCCATTATTGTGGTTTCAAAGAACAAGAGATACCAGGAATTTATATTGTAGGGATTGTCATTTGTCAATTGTCATTTAATGAAACTCAAATATAAATATTCTAGTATTCTGAGATACTGGATTTTGACTTTCATGAGCTGTAAGCTCTAATCATCAAAATTAAAACAAAAAAACTTTTGAAATGTTTAACTTTACATGTAATCAATCTAAAATATATATGAAAGTTTCACTTTTTGAAATAAGTTACAAAAAAAGAAGTTTTTCACGATATTCTAAATTTAATTTAATTTTGAGATGCACCTGTGTGTATGTATATATATATATATATATATATATATATATATATATATATAAGATAATTCTTTTAAATTTCCACCAAAATCATTACTAACACATATATTCAAATCCCGCCCAACCCCTAACTAGATATTGTTGAATTGATGGTGCACCTTGTAGTGAATCTGCAGCTGTTCATTGGTGGATTCATTTTGAAGTAAAGATGCTCGGTTGATGTAGGCCTCAGCCTGAACTGGGTCGTCGTCCTCCAAATACAAACGGGCGATTTTGAGGTAAGTGTCCAATTTATAGTCCACATTGTACTGCCTGAAAATCAAAAAAACAGAGCATAATTTTTATCATCAGCAGTTTTAGGTGACATGCATATCCAAATAAAGAGCTTCCAAAAGGAAAGTGATCTTACTTCTGACCCGTCTCCAGCGGGATTCCCACAAGAACCTGCGCGGCGTTCCTCCAGTCCTCCTCTTTCTCATAGATTGTGGCTAGATGTTGTCTGATCGAAGCCACCTGGAAGTACATAAGATTTGCTCACACATGAGCCATATGATTCCATCAATGAGCTGAGAATATTTTTTAACACATACCTGTTCTTCAAATGAGATGACTCTGGGTTGGATCTTCTCCAGGGTGAAGTGGCACACGGCTTTCGCAGTGCCATCTGGTAGGTTTGGAAGGTGTGTGCAAAAGTCTGTCAACAGCTGTCTGGATATGACCAGGCTGACGTTCTCATTGACCACTGCACAAGTGTGAGAAATAGGGAAGCTCATCAAATTATGATCTCATATTGAGCTGATTCTATTCTAATCATATCGTCAGATTAGCGTACTTGAATATTAGTGTACTTACTCGCTTCAACAAATGCTTTCAGTGCCTCAAGTTGTTCTGCATCAGTAAACTGAAGAGCCTTTTCTAATATTTGACGATATCTGTCAGATAAGTGTATAAAAACACATTCATTAGACTTAAAATTATTAGTATTGTTTGAAAGACAGAAGAAAGTGTTGTTGGGGGGGGCGGGGCATGTTAATTCTAGAACATTTGATTGGACAAAACTTTAACTATGCCCCTAATTCCAAGATGAGTCATCAATATATTTGGTCATTTTTTAACAATAAAAGAAAGACTGTAAAATGTTGCGTATGTCTGATGAAAGACCATTTTGTCCACCTTTAGGTGAACACTAGCATATAAATTACCTCAAAGCAAACAGACATTGACTAACAGTCTCAATTTTTGATTTCATAGCGTCTTTAATTCAGTAAATAAGTGCTATTTAAGTTAGCTTACTGTCATTACTCCAACCCTTGCCAAATCTACCTTTAAATCCATAAATACATTATCATATAAAAATGTATTAATGGTTCTAATAACTACTAGCAATTAATAATAACGATTTTGTACTTAACAAATTTTTGATAATTACAAAACTAATCTAGGCATGTTGACAGGTGGATCATCTGTACTGCATATCATCACGCTAGCTAATGTTAGCCTGTACTCATCTCATCTGCAGCATCATATCTTTCGTACAGAAAAACCTACACAACAATTAATTCATGTAACAGGTATACAGTAAGTAACAGTTTCAGTAAATGACTTGAAATGACATACTTCCCAGCTAGATCTTTGTGAGACCCGCTAGAGTTCATCAGCTGTGCGAGCTCCTGCCTCACGCCGGACGCCATTTTCCTCTGCGCTCAAACGACAACAGCGCGGCCCACTAGAGGCCGCCACTCCATCACGGCGAACAGAGAACTGCGAGACGGTGCACTTCACCCGCTGACCACTAGAGGGCCTGGTCCTGTTTTACTCATGGCATTGTTTCGTTATGTGAACACAAATGCATTTCTTGCAGGAATTTTTATAACAAATTTAAAATGTATATCATTTTAAATAACAAAATATTTTTAAGCGTTTGTGTACTTTATTCAATTGTTTAGATAAGGGTTTTTAACCTATATACCTTCCCGCACAGATTTTCGGCCAACCCAGTGACCCAGGTAATTTATCAATTTCTATAATAATAACATTACTATCTAAATCCAATCTAATTAATTCCAAGGATAATGTAAAATCAAAAACTTCATTATTGTTAAAAATCTTCTTCAGACATCTCAAAAACACTTAAGACTTGCTCTTTAGTTAGTATTTCCAGTTTTCACTAGACTTCTAGGAAAGGAAAGGAAAGGAAAGGAAAGGACGTGACGTGTGGCCAAGTATGGTGACCCATACTCGGAATTTGTGCTCTGCATTTAACCCATCCACGTGTGCACACACACAGCAGTGTGAAGTGAACACACACACAAACACACTGTGAACACACACCTGGAGGTTGGGGGTTTGGTGCCTTGCTCAAGAGTGGTATTGAGCAATACCAGTCATGGTATTGAGGGTGGAGAGAGCGCTAGACATTCACTCCCCCTACCTACAATCCCTGCCGGACCTGCGACTTTCGGGTTACAAGTCTGACTCGCTATCCATTAGGCCACAACTGCCCTGTTCTGTAATATTCTGTCTTAGACAGTTTCTAAATGATATGTTATAAACCATATATATAGTCTAACCAGTTTCACAACCATAAATAGTAACAAACATAAAGACCAGTGCTAAAGTGTAGAGTGTCTGCAGAGAAGGGAAAGTGCAGCAGACACTTGTGCATCTTCATTGATCTAATGTTTCCTGTGGCTTTAGAGCTAAATGGAGTGTATTTATAAATGCTCCTATAAATAAACAGCCTGAATTTTTCCTGCAACAACATGGGCTACTAGAATAGAATAGAATAGAATAGAATAGAATAGAATATTAGAGTTATATGAAGTGTATTTATGAAAGATCTTATAAATAAACAGCTTTTAATATAATATAATATAATATAATATAATGCAATATAATATAAACTGAAAGAACTTTATTTATAAAAGATCCTAAAAATAAACAGTCTGAATTTTTACTTTAACAACACATGCTACTATATTTTAATAAATTCTTACATAATATAATATAATATAATATAATATAAGAACTAAAAGAAATGTATTTATAAAAGGTCCTAAAAATAAACAGTCTGAATTTTTACTGACCCAACGGGTGCTAGTATATTTTTTTCATATACACAAAAGTAGTTATAATATAATATAATATTACAGCTATAGATGAAGTGTGTTTATAAAAGATTAAGAAATAGGCTACATTGTACTGCAACTTGTGTTACTATATTTTGTATTCACTAATGTAATTAATATAATATCATAATTTACATAAATTATATCAAATAATTTTTATTATATAAGGTGAAATATATGTAAAGCGAGTCCCTTTCTGATAATATGTCATTTGCATTCTTTTAAAAAAAATATGATCCAAATGGCTACATCAGTATTTCTATCGCACTCTTCATCCTTACACACGTTTATTGTTTGCTGTATATTTATAACTTTATGTTCAAGCTACATTGTAAGTGATGTCAGTCATAAAAGATTGCTTTTTGAGTAATTTACTTGACCAGTAAACATGAATTTTGATTTATTGATTCAGAATGAAAATAAACAATGGAATTACACATTTTTATACATTTAATAACAACTTATTCTATAAAAACAATCATTTAGGACACTGCACGGAAGTTGTGGTGTGACGTCATTTGTTGCTTCCTATGAAGGCGTGGCTTGATTATGGGATGTTAGAGGTGAAATGGCGCTCGGCGCGGTATTTTAAACAATCGTCTTCGTCTGAGAGCGGATGATCGACACGATGCAGCACCGAGTTGGACTAAACAGTGCGTGATCGAGTGGAAAACCTTGAGGATTTCAGAAGAGCGTCTCGACACTCATCTCGAGCGAGCGTAAGAAGTGCTTTGAGCTCGGGTGTGTGTTCAGCGAGGGGCAATATGATCTCAGCTAGTTAGCCGAGCTGCTAACAGTGTGTATGTGTCAGCTGATGTCCGTCCGCGGACTGCCTCGAGCTCTCGCTCCAGAGTACGTCACACGCCCAGCTGTGATCACAAATGATCGCTGCTAATGTTTGGGGAACTTCTGCATCATAAACCAAACACGGGCAAAGCTTAATAGTGTTAGTTAATAGCGGCTAACTGGTTAGCACCCGAGGCTATACCTGACAGTCAATGACAGCAAGCTACTGGCCCTACGCGCCTGTCATACTCATCTTAGTTTTATTCTGCATAATAATTACTTCACAGTATTATTAGTTGCGTGTAGAACTTGTGAGATTAATATATATATATATATGACAATTTTGTGGTGGCAGAGTGACGTGGTCCTCTTATGTTGTTTTCTTTGTAATTAAACAGTTTTGGTTATAAACGGTGTATAAATTTGACTGACTTTTTGAGCTCAGGATGTTTATTTTATGTTTTATGTTTGCACAGATTCAGATAAAAGAAATAATTATAAATATTACTTTTGATGCATTATTTTACAATAGTATATTTTTCTTTGATACAGATGTGATTGTACCTATTCATATAATACCAGTGTACGAAGGTGAAGAGAAAATTGGAGCGAAAATGCTGTTATTATTTTTATTTTGTTGTTTAAAACCTGTATGGCTTCTTTTTCGCCTTTGGAAGACCAGAAAGATGTTATGCAGGCTGACAAAATCAGCCATCATTCATTTTACTGCACGGAGAAATATGCAGTGATAATGAATGGGAACTGAAGCTGTCATTCTGATAAACATTTTAGTTTCAGTGAAGAAAAAGTCATGTGGGTTTGAAACTAATAACAAAAGATTGAGTTTAAAGTCTGAAAATGATCATCGAGATCGTCATTTGTCTCTATTTTGCTCCTCCTTTGTGTGACAAAACAACAAATCGTGCTGTTTTTCTGCCGCTGTTTCTCGCGTCTGAACTGATGACGAGATGAAAATGGCGGATCTTTCGAAATCCAACCCCGGCCTGAAATAGACACGCAGCGCTCTATCTGTGTTTACAGGACTCAGTACAAGAGGCAAACAACCCTGTTTACAATAACTCATATGTATACCTTGTAAATAGAGATATTTCCATGGCAACAGAATAGACAGGAAAGCAGACGCGTCGAATATCAACAAACTCCGTCTGATGTGAAACTGACAGACGGTCTTGTTTGGTTTCACTGAATTAACTGTTGAGGTAAAGGATTAAACGGATTGCTATTGTCAGGCATGTCCAGAGAGGCCTGCTGTTTTTTCACGGTGTTTAAAACGGCTGTAAAAGTGTTAAATGTTACGTTTAAGCGACTAAACGCATGCATAAAAGTGTTTTTTGTTGTTGTTTTTTGGAGTATGCTTGTCTGTCACATTTCTTAAGCGCACATAACTGCGGTCAGTATCTCCAGATTGTCAGTTTTCTGAAGCACAGCCTGACTAGTTCATGTTAGCTGTGACAGCTGTTCTCAATATATAATTGTATGTTAACTGCTGGTTAGCTCATGTGCTAGTTAGCCGCATAGCAGCTGAGCATAAACAGCTCGTCTGAACGCGAGAGTGATTGGGATGAATGGGAGCGGTCGTGTCGCGTCTCGTCGCTCGCAGTTTGTGAAGTGTTTAGTAAATAATGGAAATTTAAATGGCCCGCCAGTTGATTGTAGCGGAATAAGTGACATAACTATTATGCAGCAGTGCTTGATATGATGGGTTGGGCTAGTAGCTTCAATCTAAACTGCTATGTAAACAAATATACTTATATATATTAGTAACAAAACTGGTTACTGTTGTTCTCAGTACAGTACATTTCAGTGTTTATAAGTTAAATGCTGACTCCAGTTGAAAAGGGAAACATGGTTCCCACAAGCCCTGTAATTTCAAAGTATATTTATCTTGTTTTCTTTACCCAGAAAATTCAATAGAATTATTGCAAGTCTAAAGTCATGGAAATATTTTATGGAGGAAAAAAAAACCTCTAAAATATTAATGTAATATTATATATGGTAATAATATTAAAAAAGATCTATAGTTAAATAATATTACGTTTGTTTAATGTTAAATTACATTAAAATATTAATTTTAGATTTTTTTTTTTAATGTAGTTTATTTGTAAAAGGTCAACATTTTTGTGTTATAATATTAAAAATAAGATATGTAGTTAAATTTTACATTTGTTTAATGTTAAATAATATTAAATATAATTTTATGTAGTTTATTCTTTGTAAAAAGGCAACATTAAACACACGTGTGTGATAATATGAAAAAAAAATATGGTTAATGTTTATATTTTAGTGTGTGCATATATGTGTGTGTATATGTATGTGTATATATATATGTATGTATGTGTATATATATATATATATATATAACACATACGTATATGTGTGTTTTTGAAATATGATTTTATTCTGCAAAGATATTTTAGAATTTCAAATAAATGCTGTTCTTTTGGACTTTCTATTTATCAAAGAATCCTTAAAAAATGTTTTAACAAAAATATTAAGCAGCACAGCTATTTTCAAAATTAAAAATATAAGACATGTTTCTTGAGCAGAAAATCAACATATTAAAATAATTTCTAATAGCCTAGAGGAGAATAAGAGCTAGTTCAAGACATTTTTGAACAGTAGTGTACTTGCAATACATTTTTCGCTCTATCAGTAATATAGTCTCATCTCTTGTTTGTGGATGTTTCTGTTTTTAATGTGTTTTTAGTAACTTCATACACGATGGATGTGGTTTCACCGGAGCTCAACAGCCTCCTCCCTGATGAGATTATGGATACGGAAGCCATCGCAATGGAAGAGGAACTCCCCGCCGAGCACCTCGCCGCTCCTCCCCAATCTGAACCAGAGCCGCCACAGGTTCCTATGGAAACAGAGGTGCCTGAAATCGTCAGCTTGTGTCCAGCCTCCACATCTATGCAGATGACATCCACCTCCACCGATGCTCAATGCAGCACCAGCTCGGGAACTCAACTCCTCCTCGCCCCCTCTGGCCTCATAGCCAGCACCAACACCACCACGACCACCACCACTTCTGCCAAAACCACCAGTCCTGCAGTGACTCAGAACCTCCCCAAAATCTCCAGCGTTACTGTCCCGGCCAACCACCAGCTCATCCTCAACAAAGTGGCCGGTGCCCCCGCTGCGGATGGCAAGTCTCCAGGCGCTGCTGTGCTTAAGCCAGAGGGCCAAAAACTCTTGGTCGCAGGCCTCAGTAAAACAGGGCAGCCTATTATGTTGGCTCTGCCTCACACTTGGAACAAGCCTGCCACTACCCAGGGCACAGGGGACACCAAGGCCCAGCCGACGCAGATCAAAATGATGACGACAGTAGGGAAGCCTGTGATAGCGGTGAGCTCAGCCAGTCAGCTGATGGGCACCTCCACCACACTGCAGGCCCAGCAGCTCAAGACACTTCAGGTGGGTGTTAACAACCTTTCATTAAAACACTGATCATGCAGACATTGCAGAAATGAAACACATATATTACCATTTTATTTTAAGACCCTAAAGAGACACTTTAATTGCAAGGGTCTTTACTTTGTCCACAGTATCTCAAATGTTTTTTAAAAAATATATAAGAAATCCCAAGGTGTTACCTAATAAAAAAAATCTTTAATTGCTGCAGTTGACAGGTTGTTAGTCACTTATACATTTTCAAGCATGGAAAGAAAAAGCCTCATATTTGTATAAGTATTTTTTTAGTAAGTAAAAAATTCATTTTTTTACAGTATTTTTAAAGTTTGTTATTCTTATTTATAGTCATTTTTAAAAAATAAAAAAGGAAAAATGCTGTTTTTAATGTATTGTTAAAACAGGCTGCATTGGTTTATTATTATAACTAGAGGTCGACCGATATGGGTTTTTCTCTGGCCGATGCCGATATTTAGAAATCAGGGCAGCCGATGGCCGATATATGATGCCGATATGTTTGGCCGATTTTCTTTCTCTCTTTTTTTTTTTTTTTCCCCCCTTCATCTCAGGGATGTTCATTTTAACCGGTTAACCATTACCCGACCATAAGAATTTTGACCGATTAATACAATCAGTTAAAGGGTTTAAAAAGACTTTTTTTTTCAATAATTTATCAAAATATTTAAAAAGGTTTGCTGCATGGTTAAAATATGCTATGTGTATAAACAATTGCATTTTTTAGAGAGAGAGAGAGAGAGAGAAGTCGCGTATAAGTCGCATTTTATTATTTCATTCAGAAATAGGCCTAATGCCAACACGAAATGTTTACAAACATTATAATAAACACTGTAAACATAGCTAGACTATTTTAGTTCCCCTCACTCCACAACAAATTCTTTCAATTAACAGTATTTAGAAAAGAACAAGAATTAAAAATATAAGAAGCTAGCTATAAATGACAAGCCAAAACCAATTCATTTAGGCTAAAACGAAACTGAAACCAACGTTGGGTCTCTCATTCGACACAAAATCAAATGTTTCCGTATTCGCGATGTATTTGAATGCCAAAATATTATTTATGTACTTCACAGAATTACTGAATTTCACAGGAAAGATTTGTTTATTTTTTATAAATAAAGAACTGTATTTCTTTAGTCAATTATTAAAGTATTACATGGGCTGATTTATTCATTTTTAAGTATTTGGGATTACTTCCAACAAGTGGAAAATGTGCTGAATGTTTCATTTCATCCAAGTGAAATTAGCAAGCAGTTAGACTTAATTTACATTAGTTTTAAACGCGGAGCCAGGCGCGAGTTGACACAGGTTGCGCGCGTGCGTCAGGCCTCGTCCATATTGCCAGATGCGCTCGTGAGAGACTTGCGGAGCAGAACCGGGCGCGAGACCGTGAGTATAAAAGAGCATTACGAGACAGGCTGCGTGTGTGCGGCTCGTCCGTGAGACGCGGGAGACGCGCAGCGTGTGGCAGAGCGGAGCGAGTATGAGAAGCATTCAGAGACACGGGCTGTGTGCGCGGTCTTCTGAATTAGCGAACATACAATACAAACTTATTTCAAATTAATCTGTTGGGGAGATAAAATGTGTAAGATAATGTTCATGTAGCCTACCAATAAAAACATCTAAAAATTTATCTTTTATTCTCCAGTAATGAAAGCAGAACCGAGCTCTTGATATGCGTTGAGCTCTTGCAAATTACCTTTTTTGTTCGTTTTCTGTCATTTCGAGGCTGAAGTTACATACGTTTTTCTTTAGTTTTAATTTGCCTAACTTTCGATCTGACCCTTTTTAAATGGTGGGTGTTTACGCAGTTGGCTAGAGCAGTGCTGATCGGGGAGAACGGAGGTGCGCTCACTCTATTGGTTAGTAAGACTGTCACTCAAGGCTGGCAGTCATGCATATCCTCTGGAACAGAGTAATATCGCGTCCACATCGCAGGCTTTGAGATTAGCAAATTGCAACGTCTCAAATCGCGATTGCGATTCGCTTTCGATTAATCGCACAGCCCTACCAGGTAGTTCTCTCTTCAGAAATTTAGCAGGCAGAGGGGGACATCACAGGGTTATCCGTTGTGCCAGTGGAATGGCAATCTGCTTGCCGCACGAGGCAGCGTCACGTGTTGCTTGCAGACGCGCCTGTATATTAATCGGCCTAATTTGCAGCACAATTGGCCGATGCCGATTAATTTAAAAATGCCAAAAATCGGCCGATTAATCGGCCGGCCGATCAGTCGGTCGACCTCTAATTATAACTATTTTTTGTAACAACTTTTTTTTACTTGTAAGGAAAATGCCTTTATTACTGTATTTTAAAATGAATTATTTAACGCATTTTAATGGTGTTTATAGTCATTTAAAAAATGAAAGGCTGGTTTTATTACTGTATTTTGGAAATGGGCTATTATCATTATATTATAGTAACATTTAAAATATGTTTATACCAGGGGTGTCAAACTCAGTTCAAGTTTAGTTCCAACCCTGCTCCAATGCTCAAACCATGTAGTTTTCAAATAAGCCTAAATGACATGGTTAGCTGGATCAGGTGTGTTTAATTAGGGTTGGATCTAAACTCTGCAGGGCTCCGGCCCTCCAGGAACTGAGTTTGACACCCCTGGTATATACAGTTATTTTATAGCATAATTTAAATGAGTTATTAATATTTGTTGTTATTATATTAAATATTTGTAAATGTTTTTCTTTAAGGAAAAATGCATTTTATTGCTGTATTTTAAAATGAGCTATTATCTTTATTTAAAATATTTATAGTAATGTTTAAAATATATAATTTTAGTTTTATTAATAATAACTATTTAAATAATCTTATTAAAAAGAATTGTTTTAGTGATATATTTATAGCTATATTTTAAAAATGAAAGGAAAAATTAACTGTATTTTTAAAATCAGTGATTGTATTTGTTATTGTGTATAATAATATTAAATTATAGGCATGTTTGTATATTAACTTTTTTTTCTGTAAGGAAAAATGGCGTTAGTTAATTTAAGTGCAATCTTATTTCCTTTTCAGTGTCTATCATGGGCAGCTGAAATAATTGGCAAGTGTAGGGCTGGACGATATGGCCAAAATTCATATCACGATATATTTCTTAATTTCGGTCGATACGATATAATTCTGATATCGATATGAACACTATTAAAAAAAGCCTCATAAAAACTGCCAAGAATGCCCACAACAGATGTCTGTACCTACAAACTTATGAAAAATGAATTTGCCAAGTCTATGAGCTCCTACTATAAAACTGTATAATATTTTATGGGGGAAAAAAACCCAGCACAAATAAATTAATGAAAGAAAAGTTTTGATGATGTCAAGTATGGCAGACCATACTGAATTGGTGCTCTGCGCTTAACCCATCCAAGTGCATACGCCAGTACAGTGAGTAGTGAACAATGCACGCACACACACACACACATACACGTGAACACACACCCAGAGCAGCCATTGCTCCAGCGCCCGGGGAGCAATTAGTGCGGTGATTCAAGGGCACCTCAGTCATGGTATTGAGGGTGGAGAGAGCACTCACATTCACTCCCCCCACCTACAATTCTGCCGCTCGAGACTCGACCGCAACCTTCGACATTTAGTCCGACTTTTCTAACCATTAGGCCACGACTTCCCACTGTCAATGTTCAGCTGTTATTGTATTTAGGTGGTGGGCCAAGTATGGTGACCCATACTCAGAATTTGTCCTCTGCATGAACCCATCCTAAGTGCATGCACAGTAGTGAACACACACCCGGAGCAGTGGGCAGCCAATGCTGCAGCGCCTGGGGAGCAGTTTGGGGGTTCGGTGCCTTGCTCAAGGGTCTCACCTCAGTCGTGGTATTGAGAGTGCTGGTTATTCACTCCCCCCACCTACAATCCCTGCCGGACCTGAGACTCAAACCCCCGACCTTTGGGTTACAAGTCCAACTCTCTATCCATTAGGCCATGGCTGACTATTTAGCCTTCTTACAAACAAGAAATGTGAAATCACTGTCAAATAAACATCTCACACTCATCTTATTAATATTAATATCTTTAACTTCAAACTATAGGCTAACATACATTACCAGTCAAAAGTTTTTGAACAGTAAGATTTTTGTTTTTTAAAGAATTCTCTTCTGCTCACCAAGCCTGCATTTTTTTTTTTATCCAAAATACAGCAAAAACTGTAAGATTTTGAAATATTTATCATTTAAAATAACTCTTTTCTATTTGAAAATATTTTAAAATGCAAGTTATTCCTGTGATTTCAAAGCTGAATTTTTAGCATCATTATTCCAGTCACATGATCCTTCAGAAATCATTATAATAATCTGATTTGCTGCTCAGAAAATTATTATTATGTTATGTAAATTATACTGACTATACTGAATTATACTGACAAGTGAGTTGCTGCAGAAAACAAAACAAAAAAATTGACCAACAACAAAAAACATGTTGCTGGAGACGGGCTTATTATTGAAAATGCAATCTGATTCTATGTCAGTAGGAGGCGCTTTGAGAGCGGTAGATTACAGTCTATGGGTAGAATAGCGGTTTCCCCAGTAATGACTGTAATCTAAGCAGCTCCGCTCATGAACGCTACTTTATCAGATAAAATGAAAATGCCATCAAAAATATCCTGAAGACAGTCGGTTCCCTTCAGAGATACATTCATATAAATCACCCGCGCCGCGTTTTGATTTTGAAACCCGTGTAGTGCTCATGTTTATTCAACGAAGTCAAACGACACAAATAAATCAATGTATGGGAAACAGTGGTAATGTATATCGAAATATCGGAAATGTTTAAAAATCATATCACCGTTATTGAAAAAAACTATATCGCGATACATATTGATATTGAATTTTTGTCCAGCCCTAGGCAAGTGTCATATTTCTCTCCACAGATCACAAAGAAGCCCCCAGTATCTACAGCTGGACCGATGATAACAAAGCTCATCATCACAAAAGCTCTGAACAATAAAGGACTGTCCAGTCCAGCTTCAGTGGCTCCTGTAGTGACTGGTACTCTTCTGTCTGTCTTTATAAAATATACCATGAGCAAGAGTGCTTTGTCCTTTATCAGCATGGCTGTGATAGCTAAGTTTGAATCCTTTCTTTTGTCCACAGGGCGAGTTGTTACACAGACTACTCCAGTGACACCGCCACGCACCATCGCCATCGGTGAAACCGGCAGCACTGTGCCACAGAATACATCTGGTAACAGCAAAGTCGCCATCTCGCCTCTCAAGTCTCCCAGCAAGGTGTTTAAATCTTTTAAACTGGCATCACAATTACATTCACCTGTTTTGGTGATGCCAGTTTTTTTTTTCTCAGTGATGGCCACATTCTGGTTTCTGATAACAATCTTCCTCATGTTTTTCCTGTCTGTAGCTGACTGTGGTTTCGGTGGCCAGTCAGTCTCCAAACTCACCCCAGAAGTCTGTGACACTGCCGCTCAATGTGGCTCTAGGCCAGCAGATCCTCACTGTTCAACAGTCTGCCACCACCTCTCCAGCTAAAGCAGGAACCAACCAGTCCACCGCACAGGTATGACCAACTAGAGCCGTCACAAACCAAACTATTGCTATCCAGTCAAATATAGATTTTAACTGCCCCATCCTGCAATAACAGCCTGTATTACAATGTAATTTTGTGTACAACAACAGTACTGATTTCTGTGTGCAGACTGTAAAGCCAGTGCAGACGGTGGGAGGATTGGGAACATCCCAGTTTAAGACCATCATCCCCCTTACCACACCTCCCAACGTACAGCAGATCCAGGTACCGGGCAGCCGATTCCATTACGTGCGTCTAGTAACAGCCACCACCGGCAGCAGCACCGCACAGTCCAGCGGCAGCACCAACACCAACACTTCAATACAGCCAGGTGACTATATCACAGTTAAACCCATGTGAGGGATTAGGAAAAGAAAGTTCTGGTTCCACTTTCTCTTAAAGATTCTATTTCTGTTTAAGAATTCTTTTAGTACTTTTATGGAACAAATAATTGGGGAAAAGAAATGCAATTCCATTGCCAATATTTATTGCAAAAAATAAATCCATTTTATCAGTTTATTTTCTTTATTTCTCTTCATGTCGCTAGACAAATCTGCAAGTCTGCATGTCTCTGTGTGAATGAGTGATGCTGTTTCTGGTCTACACATACTCAAGCACAAGTGATGCTTGTGGTGTTTTGAGCATCTGACATGAACACATGTACTTCATCTCCAGAGCTGCTCTGAGAGTCATTTCACCAGCAGTCAACTATTTAATTTGATGAAATATACCCTACAATTAAAAGGTCTTCACAACAAACTGCCATAATAATAGTCTGCTTACATTTACCACAGAAATGTATTACTATTTGATAGTAAACCATATACTTCTCAAAAATAATAAAATGTATTACAACATTACATTGATTTATTATTTTAAGGAATATCATACAACCAGGATTTTTTTTTTTAATCTGTTTAAATGTATACAGTATACAAGTGCAGCACCATGTTAGGCAAAATAGTGTTTTGTTGTTCTAAAAGACTTATTAAATTGTAAAAGTTTTATAAATTAATTTCATAATTTGATATATTTGTATTAAACCATAAAGCAAACAATACAGAAATGAATTCATTAACTTATTAAATTACATTTTTGTCTTTTTAGAGGTGTGTAAATGCAATCCATCAATTGGTCTATACTGTATGTTGAATTTAAAAAAAAAAAAAAAAAAAGTGGTAACATATTTTGACGTGAAAATCATCATATGTAGTACACTTTGTCATGAACGGTATCAGTAACTACACTGATTTCAGTCTTAGTTAGTTGTAAGCTGTATGTTTTGGATTGAAGAGAATCAGCTCATAAGGTTCATCTTTTCGGGTGTTAAGTTGTTACCCTAAATCAGGGTTTCCGCGGGATCTTAAAAAGTCTTAAAATGTCTTAAATTTAGTTGTATCAAATTTAAGGCCTTAAAAAGTCTTAAATTGTACAAGAAAGTCTTAATTATGATCAAGAGGTCTTAAATTTGGAGACGGAAAGACCAGAATTGCGATATGGCTGAATGTGTGACGATTAAACTTCAAAAGGCTATGATTTCATTAAATAAACATGAGCGCTGCAAGTTCAAAGTCCGGTGCTGCGCTGCTTTGTGTTCTGTCTTTACCGGGAAAACCGTTATATTTCAGCCAAACGCGACACCTGCTGGCAGAGAATGAATCAGTTAACATAGATTAAACTAGTGCGCGTATGAGTACCTTCTTTCACTGCACGACTCTATTACAATGCATTTAGAATGATCACATATTTAAGATATGGGGGCAGAAAATGTATAGCCTATATTTATATCATTAAATATGGTTAATATCACACGAAGAGTGCCATTCTTTTCTCCAAAAGTCAGCATGATTACAAATGTGATTTTGATTTTATGCAACAGTTCAATAAACAAGAAGTTAATATTAAGAGACTTGTTTTAGACACCATATTTCCTGCTTTTGCTCTATTTCTCCAACAAAAATAATTCCAAACACAGCCACAGCACTGTTTCGGGTCTCTGAGCAACATGACGGTGTTTCGTTCCTGAATGAATCAACCGTTTAAATGATTCGGTTCAATCGCAATGACTCACTTATTAACAGTGACTCGCTGCCACCTACTGGCGGTTTTAATTTCACATTTAAAGTATCTTCATTTTTTAAAAATAATTTCAAACATCAGTTTTCAATGTTTTAGGTTTCAAATATCAAAACATTATTTATGCATTTGTAACTGCAGGTTAGCATTCTATGTCCTTCCGAGCTGCATTAAACAGTGTGTAAATACATCTAAATGCCACTTCAGATGCTTTGCAAAGATAAATTTTGTTGATACTGATTTCATTTGCTTGGTAATAGCCCAAATGCAAGAATTTGACTCAAAAGATGATGCACACTTTTAGAAAAAAATGGCTTAAAGGTAAAAATGCCCATAAAACTTATTGGAAAAGATTAATTTCTATTACTGCTGTGAACTGACCACACAGAATATGAAGAATATCAATAAAAATTCAGGAGTCAGCTGTCCACGGTAATCTTTAAGATACCAGCACAATAACACACTCAGCAAAATATCGTCTAATTATTGTTATTGATAAAATCCCAGAAAATACCAAGATATAATTTTTTGTCAATTTCGCACACCCCTAATTCATATTATTTAATTTATATAATAATTTATTGATGATAATTGTTAAAAATCAATATAATTAATACTTTTGACTTATCCATTTTCTTAAAAATGGTTTAAAGGCTGAAGTGTAAAGTTTATCATTTTATAAAACTTTTTGTTTTTGGGAAAACTTGTATCTGAATGCTTTTGGCAGTTGTTTTACAGTTTAATATGGTACTATAGACATTGCTCTACCCCGCTTATATGGTATTAATTTTATTTGTGCAGGTCTTAAAAAAGGTCTTAAAGTCTTAAATTTGATCTTAAAAATCCTGCAGAAACCCTGTAAATGTGTCTGATTTAGTAAAAAGAACCAGAGGAGTCTTATTTTGTGATCAAAACTAGGGGTGTGCGATATGATATTTTTGATCTTGGATGATAAAAATGTCTCCATGATCCGCTTTTGAAGAAATATCATAGTATCGTCTATGGCGCACATTCTATCAGTTGCAGTTCTGGAACCTCCATCTCAGTATAGCCTACTGTACAACGCGGCATGCATTCACATCAGTGTTAACTCGGTGGAAGAGTTACTCTGCACTTATTCTCAATCACAAAAGTACATTATTTGCATGTGCTTTAAAGCCTAGCTGGTTAAACATTTCATTCATGTTCTGTTCTGACGTGCGCCTTTTCTGAACACATACACCTGATACGCGCGCACAAAAAGCAAGTTAAACAGCGCTTGATTACTGGACTAAGTTATCTTTTGCGCTAATACTGTCAAAACACACAAGGTTTACATATAACCACAGTTGGTTATGTCTAAAATGGAAGTAAACAGTTGAGAGAAAAACGGATGCGTGCCTGTATATTAGATGCGTGCAGGTCTTAAAGGGACAGTACTAAACATGCTGCCGACTGTCATTAAAGTGATAATTTACCCTAAAATGTAATTTCTGTCAATATTTACTCACTCACGTTGTCCCAAACCTGTATTAATTTCTTTCTTGTGCTGAACACAAAAGAAGATATTTTGAAGAGTGTCGGTAACCAAATAGTTAATGGTCCACATTGACTTTGATAGTAGGAAAAAAAAATATTGTGCAAGTCACTGAGGACAAGCAACTGTTTGGTTACCCACATTCTTCAAAATAACATTCATGTTCAGCAGAAGAATGAAACTCATTCAAGTTTAAAACAACTTGATAGTGAGTAAATGATGGTATAGCAATAAAACACTATGACAGAACTGACAGACAGATGACAGAATTTTCATTTTTGGGTGAACTTTTTATTTAATGTTAATAAAACAACAAAACACAGAGAAAAATCACTCACTGCTCTTGACTGAAAAACTTTAATACAGTTGCTTTAATAGGAATCAATCTATATAGTGTTTTATTTTTATATTTGTTCATTCAGTTTCTTGAATGCTCCTGCTAAATACATCTATTGTACCTGAAAATAAAGCACTGTTTGTTTTATTTGTATATTATGTGTATTTGTATTGTGTATCTTTGTTCTTATTTTTTAATAACAAAGATAAAATAATGACAGATTTTTATCTTCACCCACTTTGACCTAAATATCCGCCATTCTTTTTTATATTTTGTTTCCTTGAAAGGCTTTGTCTTTATAATTGGGTTATAGGGATGTAACGGTATGAAAATTCCTTATCACGGTTATAGTGACCAAATTTATCACGTTATAAGTATTATCACGGTATTGTTAAAATGTGCTGGAGATGTTCAAAAAGTACCGACACATAAATCACTTCACCAAGGTTTATATTTAAAAATCAACAAACAACAAATAAAATGACTTTATGTTTGCATAATCACTAAAACAATAACGTTACCAACAGTGGCGTGCACAGACCTCCGGAGGGGCAGGGGTGAAATGGCGTTACGAGGGCACAATCACGGACGGGGGGCGGGGTTACCAATGATGTTCGGATTTTAAATGACAACTTGACTGACAACAGTTTAATAGCATGTTCAAATATATAATGTAAATGTTGAAATAAAGCTTTGAAAAAGATTCATAAAAGGCAAATCTCACATTTCAGCCTTTAAATAAAGAAAATCGTCAAAATGATAATTGATTAATAAATGATTAAATGATTTATCATCAAACCGGTAATCGTTACATCCCTATTGGGTTATTAGTTTGGCTGTAATGCTCAGACAACTTGCAAAGTAGTAAAACCAACATGACAGAATCATGATAAAATCGTGAATCATTTTTCAAAAAAAAAAAAAATCGTGATATATTTTTGCCGTATCACCCACCCCTAGATTTTTCCTGTACAAGTACTGGTTTTCAGTTCTCAGCCGTACCCCTGTGACAGTCTTTCAAAATATTTTGTTAATTCCAGTTTTAGACGATGTTCCGTCAATATGCAACCCTCTTGTCACGCAGTATTGTTTTTATAATGGGTGCACTGCAGCAATTCATTTTTAAGAATGACTTTAATGATAGGATTGAAAATGAATTGGCTCATAAGTGATTTAAGAAATCCAATAATGTATCTACTATTGTGTTGTTACAAAGTCAAGCCTGTGATGATGAACGCTGCAGTACGGATGTCTGTACCCATCGTCCCAGCACAGACGGTCAAACAGGTACACAATCAAACACCTTGTCCACTACACACACGCAGTTAAACAATGACATCATTGTTATGGATGGTTGTGCAGATTTTGGTCTTTTTGCTGTTTGGTTTGATGTTGATAATCTGCAATTCATCAGAAACATTTCACACATGCTTGAACATCTTTTTGTGCACAGGTTGTACCCAAACCCTTGACATCAGCAGCCCAGGTTGTGACCACCAGTCAGACGCCCCAGCGTCTCATCATGCCAGCAACACATCTGCCACAAATCCAGCCCAACCTCACCAGTCTGCCTCCGGGCACTGTGCTCACCCCCGCCCACGGCTCTGGGAACATGGGCTATGCTGTGTTACCGGCTCCATACGTTACACAGGTCCGTATGTCAGCGATGGAGCAGGCTGGTTGTTTTTGTGGGATTGTCTCACCTTGCTTGTTCCCATAGATCCCTCAGCCTGCGTTTGTGACTTTGACCAGCAGCTCCACCTTCTCAACAGCCACTCCTATACAGACTCAAGCCAGGCTTTCGCTCAACGGGTGAGCCAACGCCACGTGCCACACTGATATGTGTGTGTGTGTATGTATATATACAAATTAACCATCAGGTTACATTCTGCCTGTGTTTTATTACAGTTTATCAACGTCTGAAGCAACGTCAAGGCCGAGAAAACCCTGCAACTGCACAAGGTCACAGTGTCTGAAATTGTAAGTGTCACCCAGCATGTTTTCCATTCTCTGAAAATTGAAAATGGCCCATATAAAGGGTGTAATCTGCTATGTTTGGCAAGTGCTTTCATAGTTTCCAGATCCAGTTGTGTAATATTGCAACAACTTCCTTCCTTTTAACAATCTGCAGTTCAGTTCTCATACTGTCAAATTCACTAGCAAGAATAGTTCCTTCTGACAGACAGGAAGCTGGTTATCAGAGGTGCCAGTATAACTTGAAATTTGATTGCTCACAAGCACCCCCTGTCAAGCAGTTTGCACACTAGCAGCACCTATTGTTTTTAAGCTTTGCCTGAAAGTAATACCATTCAAATGTTAGGGGTCAGTAAATGTTTTTTTTTTTAAACAAATGAATACTTTTATTTAGCAAAGATGCATTAAATTGATCAAAAGTGACAGAAAAGTCATTTATAATGTTACAAAATTTCTATTTCAATTAAATTGTTCTTTTGAACTTAATATATTTTCAAGGTTCTCTGATAAATATGAAGCATCACAACCATTTTCAACACTGAAAATAATAAATGTTTCTTGAGCAGCAAATCAGCATATTAGAATGATTTCTGAAGAATCATGTGACATTTGAAGACTGGAATAATGATGCTGAAAATTCAGCTTTAAATCACAGAAATAAAATAATATTAAAACAGAAAACACATTTTAAATTGTAATAATATTTCACAATATTACTGTTTTTACTGTATTTTTGATCAGATAAATGCGTCTTAGTGAGCAGAAGAGACTTATTTCAAAAACATTAAAAAAAAAATCTTACAGACCCCAAACTTTTTCAACAGGAGTGTAATTCTTAAGGCAGCTTGTTTTTATGAATTATATCTTGCATTTACTCTATAAAAGTTTAATCTCTCCTTTCACAGGTATTGCGATTGCTTTGCCAATGGGGAGTTCTGTAATAACTGCAACTGTGTTAATTGCTTCAACAACCTTGATCATGAGAGTGAAAGACTGAAGGCCATCAAGGTAATGAATTACTG
>JAFVLL020035324.1:38017-71540 GCA_021397915.2 Tor tambroides
CCCCCCCAGTGTGTTTTCAGTAACTTCGTACACGATGGATGTGGTTTCACCTGAGCTCAACAGCCTCCTCCCTGATGAGATTATGGATACAGAAGCCATCGCGATGGAAGAGGAGCTCCCCGCCGAGCACCTCGCCGCTCCTCCCCAATCTGAACCAGAGCCGCCGCAGGTTCCTATGGAGACAGAGGTGCCTGAAATCGTCAGCCTGTGTCCAGCCTCCACGTCTATGCAGATGACCTCCACCTCCACCGACGCTCAGTGCAGCACCAGCTCGGGAACTCAGCTCCTCCTCGCCCCCTCCGGCCTCATATCCAGCACCACCTCGACCACCACCACCTCTGCCAAAACCACCAGTCCTGCGGTGACTCACAACCTCCCCAAAATCTCCAGCGTTTCTGTCCCAGCCAACCACCAGCTCATCATCAACAAAGTGTCCAGCGCCCCCGCTGTGGATGGCAAGTCTCCAGGCGCTGCTGTGCTCAAGCCAGAGGGCCAAAAACTCTTGGTTGCCGGCCTCAGTAAAACAGGGCAGCCCATTATGTTGGCTCTGCCTCACACTTGGAACAAGCCTGCCACTACCCAGGGCACAGGGGATGCCAAGGCCCAGCCGACGCAGATCAAAATGGTGACGACAGTAGGGAAGCCTGTGATAGCGGTGAGCTCAGCCAGTCAGCTGATGGGCAGCTCCACCACACTGCAGGCCCAGCAGCTCAAGGCACTTCAGGTGGGTGTTAACAACCTTTCATTAAAACACTGATCATGCAGACATTGTAGAAATGAAGCATAAATATTACCATTTTATTTTAAGACTATTGAGAGCCACTTTAATTGCAAGTTTCTTTACTTTGGCCACAGTTTCTCATAATTTTGAGTTTTTTTTTTTTTTTTTTTTTTTTATAAGAAATGCCAAGGAAAATCTGTAATTGCTGCAGCTGAGAAGTTGTTAGTCACTTTCATACTTTGTACACAAGCATGGAAAGAATAGAAAAAGCTTCATATTTGTAAATTGTTTTAGTAAGTAAAAATGTATTTTTTACTGTATCTTTTAAATTTATTATTATTTATAGTCATTTAAAAAAAAAAAGGAAAAATGCTATTTTTACTGTTTTAATGAGCAGTTTTTGTTTATTATTTATAATAATTATTTAAAGCCATATTTGTTTTCTTTTTATGCAAAAAAACAACGTTGGTTTTTTTTTACTTGTAAGGTAAATGCCTGTTTTTAAAATGAATTATTGTTAATATTAATTAATTATCTTTGTAGTCATTTTTTTTAAAAAGGAAAGGCTGTTTTTATTACTGTATTTTTTAAATGTGCAATTATTCTTATAATAATATTTCAAAAATCTATATTTCAAAATGAGTTACTTTTATAGTATAATTCAAATGAGCTATCACTCGTTGTTCTTATTACATATTTGTAAATGTTTTTCTATAAGGAGTAATGTCTTTTGTTACTGTATTTTTAAAATAAGCTATTTCTAATGGAATTAGCAATTTTTAAAATGTCTTTTGTTTTATTTTAAAAATTTATTTTTAAAAATAAAATAATTTTTATAAAATAAAAAGATAAGAAATTTGTTTAACTGTATTTTTAAAATCATTGATTATATTCAATATATTAAGGTTTTGCCATGTTTGTACTATTTATTTATTTATTTATTTTTAATTTTTTTTTTTTTTACTGTAAGGAAAAATGGCATTGGTTAATTTAATGACCTTAAAGTGCAATCTTATTTCCTGTTCAGTGTCTATCATAGGCAGCTGAAATAATTGTCAAGTATCGTATTTCTCCTCACAGATCTCAAAGAAGCCCCCAGTATCTACAGCTGGGCCGATGATTACAAAGCTCATCATCACAAAAGCCCTGAACAATAAAGGATTGTCCAGCCCAGCTTCAGTGGCTCCTGTAGTGACTGGTACTCTTCTGTCTGTCTTTATAAAATATAACATGAGCAAGAGTGCTTTTTCTTTTAACAGCACAGCTGTGGTATCTAAATTTGAATTCCTTTTTTTGACCACAGGGCGTGTTGTTACCCAGAGTACTCCAGTGACACCTCCACGCACCATCACCATTGGTGAGACCATCAGCACTGTGCCACAAAATACGTCTGGTAACAGCAAAGTCGCCATCTCACCTCTCAAGTCTCCCAGCAAGGTCTGAAATCTTTTAAATGTAAAAACTGGCATTGCAATTACTTTCACCTGTCTTTGTGATGCCAATTGTTTTTTCTCAATGATGGCCACACTCTGGTTGCTGACATCAGCCTCTTCGTTATGTTTCTCCTGTCTGTAGCTGACTGTGGTTTCGGTGGCCAGTCAGTCTCCAAACTCGCCTCAGAAGTCTGTGACGCTGCCGCTCAACGTGGCTCTGGGCCAGCAGATCCTCACTGTTCAACAGTCTGCCGCCACCTCTCCAGCTAAAGCAGGAACCAGCCAGTCCACCGCACAGGTACGTCCAACTAGAGCCCTCACAAACCAAACCAGTTTGCTGTCCAGTCAAACATAGATTTGAACTGCCCCATTCTGCAGTAACAGCCTGTATTACAGTGTAATTTTGTGTACAAACAGCACTATATTTGAATGCTTTTTAATTGCTGTGTACAGACTGTAAAGCCAGTACAGACGGTGGGAGGAGTGGGAACATCCCAGTTTAAGACCATCATCCCTCTCACCACACCTCCCAATGTGCAGCAGATCCAGGTGCCGGGCAGCCGCTTCCATTATGTGCGTCTGGTAACGGCCACCACCGGCAGCAGCACCGCACAGTCGAGCGGCAGCACCAACACCAACCCTTCAATCCAACCAGGTGAGAATATCACAGTCCAACCCATGTGAGGGATGGGAACACGATTTTAACCCTTCCAGTTCTGGTTCCGCATTCTCTTCAAGATTCTTTTCTGTTTTAGAATTCTTTTAGTACTTTTATGGAATAAATAATTGGGCAAAAAACTGATTTTTTTTTTTAATTAACACAGATCATTTTTTATAGCTTGTTAAAATTGCCACTTTTAGGGTATGAGCCAAAACGCGCCATTTTTGTCTTTGTCCTAGGGGTGTGCGATATGACGATTTTTGATCGTGGACGATAAAAATGTCTCCACGATCTGCTTTTGGAGAAATATCGTAGTATCGTGTTATTCTATCAGCTGCAGTTTTGACGCCTCCATATCAATGTACTGTACAATGCCACATACATTCACATCAGTGTTAACTCAGTGGTACTGTTGCACTCACAGGACACTGCACTTATTCACAATCACAAAAGTACATTACTTGCTTTAAAGTCTTGCCAGTTAAACATTTCATATGCGTGCTGTTCTGATGCGCTTTTCCAGTGCGTACACCTGAAGCTCGGCACACTAAAAGCCTGTCAAATACCGCCTAATTACTGAACTAAGTTATGTATCGCATCTAATTGCGCTAATACTGTCAAAAACACACAAGGTTTACATATAAACATAGTTGCTTATGTCTAAAGTGAAAGTAAACAAATTGAGAGAAAAACAATGCTGCCGAACCAACAGTAACCAAACAGTAGTTTGTCCCCATTGACTTTGATAATATAACGTTCAACAGAAAAAAAGAAACTTATTCAGGTTTATAACAACCTGAGAGTGAGTAAATAATGGTATAAAAATAAAACACTGACAGAATTGACAGACAGATGACAGAATTTTCATTTTTGGGTGAACTACTCTTTTAATGTTAATAAAACAACAAAACACAACGAGAAAAATCACTCGCTGTTCTTGACTGAAGAACTTTAATACAGTTACTTTCATTAGAATCAATGTACAATTGATGTATATTGTGTATAAGTATATAGTGTTTCACTTTTTATATTTGTTAATTCAATACTGCTAAATACACCTACTGTACCTGAAAAATAAAGTACTGTTTGCTTTATTCGTATTAGGTTTATTTGTAATTTGTATCTTTGTCATTATTTTATCTTTGTTATTAAAAAATAAGAACAAAGATTTTTATCTTCGCTCATTTTGGCCTAAATATCTGCCATTCTTTTTTTATTTTATACTGTGTAACCAGGTATTGAAATTAACTTTTTCACTCACCAGCCAATTTGGCTACTAAATTTTTAAGTCACCAGCCATTCATAACTTCTACTAGCCAAAAAATAAAATAAAAATCCGGAAATAAACCAACAGCTTGAGGCTGTCTAAACTGGATGTGACAAAGTGACCATTGCAAATCATTTTGTGTCAGTACTAGGGGTGTGCGATACTGACACAAAAATAATATCTCAATATTTTCCGGGATTTTATCGATAACGATAATTAGATGATATTTTGCTGAGCGTGTTATTGTGCTGATATCTTAAGGGCTACTGTGGACAGCTGACTCCTAAAGTTTTTGATATTCTTCATATTCTGTGTGGTCAGTTCACAGCAGTGATAGAAATTAATCTTTTTCCAAAAAGTTTAGATTGATTTTTACCTTTTATGGGCATTTTTACCTTTTTAAATCCATTTTTTTCTAGAAGTGTGCATCATCTTTTGAGTCAAATACTTTTTAGTCAAATACATTTAATCACACAATTATAATAATACTACATTTAGGCTGTTACTAAACAAATGAAATCAGTATCAATAAAATTATCTTTGCAGCAGTTGCATATGAAGTGGCATTTAGATGTATTTACACATGTTAATGCAGCTCAGAGGGACACAGAATGCTTTAACCTGCAGTTACAAATGCATAAATAATATTTTAAACATGAAATGTTGAATACTGATATTTGAAATTATTTTAAAAATGAAAAGATACTTTAAATGTGAAATTAAAACTGTCAGTAGGTGGCAGCAAGTCACTGTTAAGTGAGTCATTGCGACTGAACCGAATCATTTAAACGGTTGATTCATTCAGGAACGAAACAGCGTCATGTTGCTCAGAGACCTGTCAGAGTCTCAAAACAGCTGTGTTAGAATGTGTTTTTTGTTGGCGAAATAGCGGAAATATGGTGTCTAAAACGTAAGTCTCTTGATATTAACTTATTGTTTATAGAACTGTTGTATAAAATCAATATCACATTTGTAACCATGCTGATTTTTTAAGAAAAAACAGCACTCTTCCTGTGATATTAACTATATGAATTGATATAAATATATAAATTTTCCTTGTCTTGAATGACTTGATCATTCTTAATGCATATTAATAGACTGAATTATGCAGTGAAAGAACGCACAGAGAAGTTAGTCTAACCAGACTTCATCACCAAGAGTATGCGTGCACTCTGTAGTTGTGTTTTATTTTTGAAATATACTTGATAATGTCTCACGAGTTCAGTATTTGCGCTAAACCTGAGCAGATTTGGCTTGCATGAACTTCCCCAAGAAATTAATGAGTGAACATAACTTACGAAAAGTAACCCGCCAAATTGGCTAGTGATTTGACAGCCTTACAGCTGATTTTTACCCGCATCTGGCAGGTTGGCGGGTGTTCATTTCAAACCCTGTTTGTAACCTTGAAAGGCTTTGTTTTTAAAAAAAAGGGAAATTAGTTTGGCTGTACTGCTCAGACAACTTGCAAAATAGTAAAATCAACATGACAAAGAATCGTGATAAAATCGTGAATTGTGATATTTCTGAAAAAAATCGTGATATATTTTTGCCATATCGCCCACCCCTAATTTGTCCCTTTAAATGCAAATGAGCTGGTGCTCCCAGCCCCCTTTCAGAAGAGGGCGGAGCTTCAAGAGCTCATGCTCTGTCATACCGGCAATAGCAAACAGTCTCACGCATTGAAAATGTCAGAAACTCTCAAGCGGTCGACTTCACATTGCTTTCATATGCAATTTTTAACTAACGCATTCCTATTTATTATGATTCTGGTAGAACGTGAAGGCAGCACCAGTGAAAACAGGCAGAGACAATGGTAGCTTTAGCAACATTAGCCTTACAGAGTGCCAAGAAGTTTTTGATTTATTGGGATTATAAAACAATGAGTGGGTGGATTTTTACCATTATAGGCTGGTTGTTTTCACACACTGCGGCCACACTGTGAACTGTTCAAACATCTTATAAAAGTAATTTTTGCATAATAGGTCCCCTTTAAAGGTCTTTGCAACAAACTGCCAAAATAATAGTTTGCTTAAACTTACCACAGAAATGTATTACTCTTTGATAGTAAATCATATATTTCTCAATAATTAAAAATAATAAAATATATTAAAACATTACATTGACTTATTATTATTTTAAGGAATTTCATACAACCAGGATATTTTTCATCTGTTTTAATTTATACAGTATATAAGTTCTTTTGTGCAGCACCATGTTAGACACAAAAATGTTTTGTTGTTCTAAAAGACTTATTAAATTGTAAGTTTTATAAATTAATTTCATAATTTGATAAATTTGTTTTAAACCATGAAGCATGGAATACAGAAATGATTTTTTTATTACTTTATTAAATGAATTTTTAGTCTTTTTAGAGGTGTGTGAATGCAATCCATCAATTGGCCTAAACTGTATGTTGAATAACTGGTAACATTTAATTTTTTTTTTTAAATGTTACAATGCATCTAGTACTGTTTGTCATGAACAGTATCAATAACTACACTGATTTCAGTCTCAGTTAGATGTAAACTCATAAGGTTAATCTTTTCAGGTGTTGAATTATTACCCTGATTTAGTTAAAAGAACCATAGGAGTCTTTTGTGTGATCAAACTACACTTTACAGATTTAGAAGAACTGGTTTTCAGTTCCCAACCATACTCCTGCGACAGTCTTTCAAAATATTTAGTTACATCATTGCTGTTTTAGGCGATGGTCCATCAATATG
Organism: Tor tambroides; assembly: GCA_021397915.2. Taxonomy (NCBI): domain Eukaryota; kingdom Metazoa; phylum Chordata; class Actinopteri; order Cypriniformes; family Cyprinidae; genus Tor; species Tor tambroides. The sequence goes on from JAFVLL020035324.1 coordinate 44,823, forward strand.
CAACCTTTTATTTTTATAATGGGTGCACTGCAGCAATCCATTTTTAAGAATGACTGTAATGATAGGATTGAAAATGAATAGGCTCTTAAGTGATTTAAGAAAATCCAATAAGTTAACGTATCTACTGTTGTGTTGTTACAAAGCCAAGCCTGTGATGATGAACGCTGCAGTACGGATGTCTGTACCCATCGTCTCAGCACAGACCGTCAAACAGGTACACAGTCAACACCTTGCTCACTACACACAGTTAAACAATGGCATCATTCTTACCGATGGTTGCGGAGCTTTTGGTCTTTTTGCTGTTTGGTTTGATGATAATCTCTAGTTCTTCAGAAGCTACATGATTAATCGTTAAAAGATCGTAATCTCGATTCAAACACCCATGCGATCTCATTTCTAAATGAAAACGATTCGTGACTATTAAGCCTTTGGGAAAAAGTCACACCAGAACATTCAAATCTGTGTTTGTTCTGCCGCTGATACAGAGAGCAGGCATTTAGCATGTTTAGATAAGAAAGAGCTTCACAAAAAGTCTTTTCAGCTACACTGTTTTACAGTCATTCATATTATCATAGAAATACTGAGATGAAAGTTTATAGTTCGGATATAAATATTGACGTCTATGGTAGCGATCAAAATAGAGCAAGTCATCTTTTGGTGACAAGTGACTGTTAAAAATGTATTTGTCATTGAATCATTCATTCAAGAGATTTGTTCAAAAACGCTGATTCATTCACTAATGACACAAGTGAAGTATTTATGAGTGAGTCATTGAACCATTCATTCAAACCACCTTTTCATAATTTTGATATTAAAAATTGTTGTATTAAATATATTTTAAATACATACTTTATATTAAAATATTCAATTAATTCAAATTAATTAAACACTTTTAAATAGATTGCAGCAATAAATATTTTGTCTCACACTATTTTGTTTAGTTCAGAATTGTGGGCGAAATGTCATCTCAATTCGAGACACACAAATTGTGATTCTCAATTTATCCAGAATTGTGCAGCTCTAATTTCACACATGCTTGATCATCTTTTTGTACACAGGTAGTACCCAAACCCTTGACGTCAGCAGCCCAGGTGGTGACCACCAGTCAGACGCCCCAGCGTCTCATCATGCCAGCCACACATTTGCCACAGATCCAGCCCAACCTCACCAACCTGCCGCCGGGCACTGTGCTCGCCCCCGCCCATGGCTCTGGAAACATGGGCTACGCTGTGTTACCGGCCCCATACGTTACGCAGGTCTGTATGTCAGTGATGGAGCAGGATGTATGAGTTTGGCTGGTTGTTTTTGTGGTATTGTCTCACCTTGCTTGTTCCCATAGATCCCTCAGCCTGCGTTTGTGACTTTGACCAGCAGCTCCACCTTCTCGACAGCCACCCCTATACAGACTCAAGCCAGGCTTTCACTTAACGGGTGAGCTGAGCGCCACGTGCCACACTGTTACATGTGTGTATGTATATTTACAAATTAACTAGAGCTGACCGATATGGGTTTTTGGGGCCCGATACCGATATTAGGGAGTAAAAAAAATCCGATATTGTTTGTGTATATTTTGTGTATATTATAGTACAGTACCTGTCAAAAGTTTGGACACCCTTCCCATTCATGTGTCTAAACTTTTGACTGGTACTGTATATAGAATACAGTATATACATACTTCAATTATTGCAAATAACTTTAAACACAAATAGAACAATATATATATATATATATATATATATATATATATATATATATATATATATATATATATATATACATACAGCATATAATTTGAGTAAGGAACATGAAGATTCATATTTAAGTAGTCTTTTTGCAGTTAATTATTCACAAACATTAGTCTATCATGATTTGATTTAAGTGTACTGACCTGTTTTTTATTTATTCCTCAAAAATGACACATTCTGTGAAATTCCGCATTATACAGTAAATTCCATTTTTATGACTGGATTCCACAGTTCCGTTTGCATTTTCTGCATCGTGGAAATCATAGGGCCATACTAATGTAGCAAATGAGTATGATAAGCTCACTGTGAGAGTAAAAGATGGGGACATTGTTTATTTACTTTATAGCATTGCATCTCAGCAGCTAGGTGACAACGTAGTATTAAATCACCATTCAACAGACTCAAGCCACCACCACACTGCCGTCTATTGGACTGCAGGAAGGTACTAATTTTCAATCTGCTATGTTACTGACTGTACTGACAAACAACTTAGAAAATTACATAGGACTTGACTTGAAATGTGATGTGACCAATGTGATAAGCATGAGTGACACAGCAGTTTTAAGGGATGGGGTTAACGCCCCGGTCAAGTGAGCCGTCATCTGCAAACACTCAGTCAAGCCAGCCGCCGCCTGGATTTGAATGCTCGTCTATTTGTGGAATTATTGTATGAATACGTGGCGTGGCCAAAAAGCCTTTTTGGAAGCCTCATGTATCGCAACACCTTAATTGATCGAGTGTTGGCAGATGACTGCTCACTTGACCGGGGCAAAGGGTTGGCTGGTGTCACTAACAGGTTGCCAGTAGCGCACTCTGCTGGGCAAACTAAGTAATTACACCATTTAAAAGCATTTTTATCTGCGTTCTGTATGTCCTGTAATAAAAAAAGTTCATATTGCTGGCATATCTGCTGCATATTCAGATCGGCAAAACGATATATCGGTCGGGCTCTAAAATTAACCATCAGGTTACATTCTGCCTGTGTTTTATTACAGTTTATCAACGTCTGAAGCAACTTCAAGGCCGAGAAAACCCTGCAACTGCACACGGTCACAGTGTCTGAAATTGTAAGTGTCACCTGACATTTCTTTTCCATTCTCTGAAAATTGAAAATGGCCCATATAAAGAGTGTAATCTGTTTCAGCTGCTACATTTGGCAAGCGCTTTCATAGTTTCCAGATCCAGTTGTATAATATTGCAACAACTTCCTTCCTTTTAACAATCTGCAGTTCAGTTCTCATACTGTCAAATTCACCAGCAAGAACAGTTAATTCTGGCAGACAGAAAGCAGATTATCAGAGGTGCCAGTATAGCTTGAAATTTTATTGATCACAAGCACCACCTGTCAAGCAGTTTACACATTGACAGTGCCTATTGTTTTTAAGCTTTTCCTGAAGCATCACATGTACTGCTATTTAAATGTTAGGGTTGGCAAGTTTTTGGTTATAAATGGGAAAACCATTTATAATGTAACAAAATTTTATTTCAACGAAATGCTGCTTTTTATTTACTTAATATATTTTCAAGGTTCTCTGATAAATATGAAGCAGCACAACCATTTTCAACATTGATAATGAATGTTTCTTGAGCATCAAATCAGCATATCAGCATGATTTCTGAAGGATCATGTGACATTTGAAGACTGGAGTAATGATGAAAATTCAGTTTTAAATCACTGAATAAAAAAAAATTAAAATAGAAAACATTTTAAATTGTTCTAATATTTCACAGTATTATTTTTACTGTATTTCTGATCAAATAAATGCAGCTTTGGTGAGCAAAAGAGACTTTATTTAAAAACATTTTCAAAAAAAATAAAAATCTTACAGACCCCAACCTTTTGAACGGTAGTGTAATTCTTAAGGCAGCTGCAGTTTACTCTATAAGAGTTTAATCTGTCGTCTCGCAGGTATTGCGATTGCTTTGCCAACGGGGAGTTCTGTAATAACTGCAACTGTGTTAATTGCTTCAACAACCTTGATCATGAGAGTGAAAGACTGAAGGCCATCAAGGTAATGAATTACTGCCTTTCTGTAGACCTCCATTGTTTTTTCTTTTTATCTTTGTTGTTATTTTCCATCTCACTAAAGACATAGTACTTCAAATATCTCACTACAGACATAGTACTTCAAATATGCCATTATTATTTTTTTAGTTCAGATGCACAGTTTAGAATATCAGAGACTTAGAGGTAGGCTATTTAACAACCAGTTAACAACAACCTAGAAATAGCAAAGTAATTCCCTTGGCATCTTGTTCATCTCGCTGTACAGGACAATTCTCCTGTAAAGCTTTGAAAATCTATAGGCATCAAATGAAGTAATGTATTTTCTCCCAGGCATGTTTAGACAGAAACCCTGTGGCTTTCAAGCCCAAGATTGGCAAAGGCAAAGAAGGAGAGTCAGACAGGAGACACAGCAAAGGCTGCAACTGTAAGAAATCTGGCTGTCTGAAAAACTACTGTGAGTGTTATGAGGTGAGTGTTTGCACACTGTAAAGAATGTGGAAGTGTCACATAGAAGATATGGTTGGTTGTCACTTGTGTTTAAGACCAGATATCATTCTGTTTTCTGTTCACTTTAGGCAAAGATCATGTGTTCGTCCATCTGCAAATGCATGGGCTGCAAGAACTTCGAGGAGAGTCCTGAAAGGAAGACGCTGATGCACCTGGCAGACGCTGCAGAGGTGCGAGTCCAGCAGCAAACCGCAGCCAAAACCAAACTGTCCTCACAGATCTCAGATCTGCTCACCAGAACCACACCGGCCGTCACCAGCGGAGGTGGAAAGTAAGTCCCACCTTTATCAGCTCTGCATTATGATGTCTGTCCATCACAAGTTCTTTTGTCATTCACTCTGTTCAGCTGTCTCTGTATCAACCAATTATCCATGAATCACCAGAACACCTTACCAGCTTCCTAGTAACAAACTGATAATAATAAGAAGAAAATTAATATGATAATTTCTTGAGCAGCAAATCAGCATTTTAGAATGATTTCTGAAGGATCATGTGACACTGAAGACTGGAGTAATGATGCTGAAAATTCAGCTTTGCTCACAGGAATAAATTCCAGCTTGCTGGAACAACCCAGAGCACCTTGACAACTTTCTAGCAATATGCCAAGCGGCCACCTAGCAGATTCTTGGTAAACCACACAGTGATTACCTACTAACCACATAAAATATCATAATATACAGTAGGGGGCAGTCGTGGCCTAATGGATAGAGAGTTGGACTTGTAACCCGAAGGTTGCAGGTTTGAGTCTCAGGTCCGGCAGGGATTGTAGGTGGGGGGAGTGAATAACCAGCGCTCTCTCCACCCTCAAAACCACGACTGAGGTGAGACCCTTGAGCAAGGCACCGAACCCCCAACTGCTCCCCGGGCACCGCAGCAATATGGCTGCCCACTTAATATTTAACTTACATTGGAAAGGTTTCCGTAACCTTTCACGAGATCTCGGCAAAAAGTCTCACGATTTATTTCCAGAACATGATGCATGATGGGATACACTAAGCCTGGAATAGCGCTCCGGAGCGGTATTTGAGATTGTGTGGATTTAGTGTGCTTTAAGGGCACTGCGCTTTGCCATTTTTAAGATCTGGGACAGTCTTGCGCACTTATTTCCTGTCGCCCACACATGTTCTCAAGTGGCCAAGACCGCAAGTGTGGGTATTTGGACAAGGGGTCCATATCTACAGCTCTAGCTCTTCCTGTTTCCCTGTTTGAATGACGAATACACCTTCTGGTAGAGGGGAGTTACGATCTCTCACGCAAGCACAGAGCATATATGTTAGTTGGCCATCGACTGTAGTCTGTCCGGTGTGTTCTAGTTAGGGATGGAACTATTACCGGTTTGACGATAAATCGTGATAAAATTCCCCGCGGTCAGTATTACCGTTTCATATTTTAAATATCACTAAAATTGTATTCCATTACTGAGATTTAAACATACTGTCCAGCATAAAGTGCAGGTTTAAGTAACAGTCACGTGCACACAACACAGAGTAGTTTCGTTTTGTGTGAAAACATGGTGGAAAAGCTGGGAGGTTTTAAAAGAGCGCTAAGGGGAATATATGAATGAATTATGTGCCTCTGAAGGTTCTAATTTTCTTCAGAAAAGATTCGATGGCATTTTTTCATCATCTTCACTCCATATAATATCTAATAAAGTGTTCTTAATCGCAGTGGTGCTTTGTCCACCGAGGTTACAGGAAACCGCTCTAATTCTGCTGTTCCATAAGTGCCACCTGCTGTCAGAGAGTGGAGTTACAGAGACTTACATTACATTCAGCCTGTGTGCAGTTTCTGTCTAGCCTAAAAATGGAACGAATTTACATGACCTTCTGTAAATTTTGATCAGTTGATTGATAAACAGGCTTATGTGGATTATACACATTTAAACAATTCAGATAAGGTATCTAGAATTATTTTTGGAGCAAATAAAAGCATATAATAATTTATTAATCACTTATCATTTTGACTTTTCTTTAAAGAATGAAATGTGCGCTTTACCATTTTATGAAACCATTTCAAACATTATTTGATCATTTCATATATGCTATTAGATAAACTGTGTCAGTCATGTCATTTAAAATCCGGACATCATTGGTTATGTTGTTTTAGTGTTCTAGTGCAACTTTTTTTTTTTTGCTCTTACGGAGGCGATGCGAGCGACGCCACAGTCGGCTTCCTCAGCACTAGTTCTTGAACGTTGGTTTGGTGTGTCCTTACCCTTAGTGTTGGAGAATGATCTTGTAATAATTCGAGTGTAAATCTCTTTCCAGGTTGCCATACACATTCGTAACAAAGGAAGTGGCCGAGGCGACGTGTGACTGTCTGCTGGAGCAGGCCGAGCAGGCCGAACTCACCAACCAGCCTCAGGCCGTGGCAGAACGCCTCATTCTGGAGGAGTTTGGTCGCTGCCTCAGGAGAATCATCAGTTTTGCTGGCAAAGCCAAGACGGACTGTCCCATCAACTGCTAGAGCCGTGACTCAGAGCCCTCCCGCCTGTTTGGGGCCCAGGGTGTTGCTGAACCTAGACTTGGGCTCCGCTGAGGGCACTTTTACCGGCCCTCATATGGATTCATGGGCCTTCTAATAAAAAGACACAAACCAGAACTTCCCACTGGCCTGTAAGATGTGTTGTGGAGGACGCACTATATTCAGTAGGAGGACTACAGTACTTCATTGTAGCCCCTGCGATGGACTTAACACTGTTTGCTTTAACAGAAGGGGTTTATTTTAGAACGATCAATACTATTTTAAAGTAGTTTTTGTTTTGTTTGGCAATGTTTTCCACTTTTAAATCTGCATAATCATGATGTGTGTTTGTCTTTTAAAACTGGATTTTCATATCATCATTCACTGTCGTCTGAAAGCCCTTACTAATAACCTCGGGATAGTTGGGATGAGGAAGGAACTTCCCTGACATGTAATGATTAGCTGTCTGATCATGACTTGTATACAGGAAGTAGCCTGTTTTGTAGCTTCATTATATTTAATTTCTGGCAGCAGATTTCGTTCCTTGAGCAGAATCGGGTTCAGTCTTCATCGTTCCATTCATGTTCAAGCACGCAAGCGTTCAGCCGGGATGGGACGAGGGCCGCACGAGAGTGGAGCAGAGCATGGCGGTACAGATTTCCTGTACTCCAGAAATCTAAGATTACATTTGAATCTTTAATATTGAAAAAACAAGGATTCTTCATCTCAGTCCACAGATCAGTTGAGAAACCTGCTCAATGATTTTTTTTTTCTTTTTTTTTTTTCCCCCCTCCTCCTGGTTTGTTTGTTTTGGGTTTTATTTGCAGTTATTGGTTGATTGGCTTTGTCAGGGCCTAATTAAACCAAACCTTTCCATACTCCGAGTCTTGATGAGTCTACACATGTAGTCCCTAAAACGTGATGGGCGAATCTCATGAAACCTGCCAAGAACATGTTCAGGTCATATTACATCCCAAAATCATTAACTTATATTGCTTAAAGAAAATGTAGCATCTTTTAGAACTCATTAAATGGATAGTTGACCCAAATATGTAAATTTTGTAGTTTTCTCACCTTCATGTTGGTCCAAACCAGTGTGACATCTTTCTTTGGAACATAAAAGAAGAAAATGAGAAATGTCAAGTTTTTATTTTATTTTTTTTATATATATATATACATAAGGGTGAGTAAATGACAAAAAAAAAATCATTTTGGGTGAACTACCCCTTAAGGATTTTTCATGACAATTCCATCATTAACTGCAATCATTAAGCATAATCCCGGAAGTTTTTCTTTATTACTGTAAATTTTATTTTTACTTAATTGTATTACAGTTTGATTTCTTTTTACTTTTTAGTAGAGTAAAATTATTTTACAGTAATAAGAATCAAAATGAGTTTATATAGAATTATATGAAGATATGTATATAAAAATAACTCATTCTTATTACTGTAATTATAATTACTGTGTTTAAAATAATTGTATTAGGTTTTTTGCAGCGTATTTTACTGTAATGAGAATCAAAAATGAGATTTGCTTATATATATAGTGTTTTTCATAAACCGTATATAAAAATAACCTTGCATAATGCAAGCATTATATGTAACGCAAAGAAAATCTCATTACTGTTCTAATTAATTATTACAGTTTGGTTTCTTTTTTAATAGCATAAAAATTGACAGTAATGAGAGTCAAAAAATTGATTTACGTATATATAAGATGATCATTATGCATAATTGAAACAAAAAGTTTCAATCTATGATCATTTAAAGAAAATTGTACTACAGGTTGGTTTTCTTTTAGTAAAATCATTTTACAGTAATTGGAACCCAATTTTTTTTTTTTTTTTTTTTTTAATATTTAAAGGTAATTTTTGTGGTCCTAAAAAGTGGGATTATGTATAACTTTTTTTTACCTTTTGATTTTGGGGTGAAATATGACGAACGTGCTGTTTGTGATTTCCTGGCAAGATGTGGTTTATATTAATGGCTATTTCAAACCGTGTTGTAAGGGAAATTAAAACAGTTGGTAGATCAAATGACTCAAAAGTGCTATAAGAAAAAGAAATCATCAACTCGAGGTGGTCTTCAGGTTTGGTTGAAGCCATGATTTGGTTGGCACAGGTGCTTTCAAGCATTATTTAAGAGCACCAGAGGACAGGCTGTTTTTTAACTTCATTTTGCTCATAGTGCCTTTTCACATAACAGCTCAAACGATCCTTCACCGTGCTCAGTGCAAGTCTGCTTTCTTAAACAGATTAAACATCAACAGTAGATGAAAATGAAAAACCTGCTGCATGTAATCTGCCAAAAATAGTTTTAGTTTGATTTTATTCAGTTTTATTTATATTATCAGGCAGTTACTAAAACTATGAAGGAACTTAATCTTATATTTCCTAGACTCACAAATATGCTTGTTGAATGCAGCTTTTATTCATCAATAAACAGACCATCACACTGTCATGAAGACATGCGATTATTTGACATTTTATAGGCGAAGGTTCCTGATCTCCGCTACATTTCACAGCACATATATATTTCACTATTAAACAGCTGGTTAAAAGTTAAAACGCTTATGCACCTTACTATGCCTTAATAACCACCTCTATACTCAGGGCTTTTTAATGTAAATATCCTCATAAGATTATTTCGCTGCATGACTGCAAGCAATCTGCTAGACGACTCCTGAGTCACATTAATGCATTATTCTTTTCCATCAGATGTTTTGGATATAGCTTCATTAATTTTTAATATTTCCATAAACACATCTTCCAAATAATGCATAGCTTGCAGTATTTTTTGCTGTCGTTGTAGAGAAGACATGAGAATGCAGGGTTCCTCACCTGTGCCATCCAAAACTTTCACATCTTCCCAGCTTTGGTTGTTTATAGATCATCTTTTTCATATTTTATGGTGATAAACGCTGTTTGTATTCCAGACCCTTTCCTCCACTCAGTTTCTGACAGATGCAAATGATTTTCAGGTTGTACATTTGTCGAAAAAGAAGATAATGAGCAATGAGTTCATGTCTTTGTACATATATAGCCAGTCAATGTTATCTTGTATAAATGTAAATGAACATTAGTGCTCCTTTGTACCTTTCTGAAAATTGCCATGTTTTTTCACAAATGAAACTCTTCACTAATGTTTCCGTGTTTTCATATGACCAGTTGTATTAGGCAGACTTTAGTGTTTGAGGTTTGTTGACTTTGTTCATTGCGTTGTTCAGTTTGTTTTTTAGTTTGTCCTTTATTTTCTGTTTAACACATACCATGTCTATCAGTCAGAATTAAAATCCCTCTGAACTACATTGTAAAGTTTGTCTGGTCCGATTCATTAGAGCGATGAAGAAACTTCATTTTACACTTCAATATAAGCACTTATTTCATTGTTTCATTGATATCACTCTGATTTTCATTTGTATGTCAGGTAAGCCTTTAAATCAAGATTTTGCATAGACTAACGTGTCTCTAACCAATAATATAAAGCTGCTAAAACTTGTTCTTCTAGAAAATATAAGTGAATTTAATTTCAATTAAATGTTAATAACAACAACAATAAACATTTAAAATTGATTTGCCTTGTGCTGTAGGGAAGAAGAGGTTGTAATATTATGAATTCCCCGTGTTTTTATGTAATAGTAGCTATCAACATTTGCTGTGAAATGTCCGATATAATCGTAGTTCGCCTATATCTTCTCTTATATTTTCAATGTAGGTCCAGAAATCTTCAAATAAAGCCTTAAATGGGACCTATTATGCTCCTTTTTACAAGATGTAAAATAAGTCTCTGATGTCCCCAGAGTGTGTGTGTGAAGTTTTAGCTCAAAATACCCAACAGATAATTTTTTATAGCTTGCTAAAATTGCCATTTTTAGGGTGTGAGCCAAAACGCTCTGATTTTGAGTGTGTTGCTTTAAATGCCAGTGAGCTGTTGCTCCCGGAGAAGAGGGCGGAGCTTCAAGAGCTCGAGCTCCGCATTAGCAGTGCTAGCCTTGGCAAATAAACATTCCACGATTAGTACAAGCCTGTTATCTTTACAGAAAACATACTCCGTTTCAAAGTCAGTCATCTGATTGTACTGTGCATAATAAATTTGCGTTTATGAATTGCACAGACAGGGAGCACAGCGCGATAAAAATAACAACATAGCTGGTCTCATGGTGCATGGCATGCTATCACAAACTTTATAAGACCCACTCCTGATTATGAGCTCAACAAACTTAAGCGAAAACACACAGAGACAATGGTAGCTTTAGCATCAATAGCCTTACAGAGTGCCAAGAAGCTCTTTCAAAAAGGCAATTTAGAAAACAAAGGCGTGAAACTTACTTTGTCTGGAGCTGACGTTCGCGCAGGAAGCGTTGGTATTGATCCCCACACATATTGGGGACTTTACCGATTTTTTTCAGGGACATTTCCTTAGACAATGAAACTTAACCACAGTGTCCTCAGCTGCTCAGATGAGGGGAGATTATGGAGACTCCTATGTTCGTTAGTGCATCCCAAAACACAACACTTGAAAAGCCTCTCTGGCGCTGACATTGTATATCTCCAGCAGCTACAGTGATCAGTAACGTTAATGGCGGAGGCGGACGCAGCTTCTCACTCAGGGCTGTGTCTCTGCTTATAGGGCAGCGTCACAAATGGGCGGGACTTGTTCCCCTCAGTGACGTGCAGAGAGGGAGAATCTGAAACAGCTCGTCCTGAGAGACTGTTTATGATTTTATTAGATTATAAATAAATGAGTGTGTGGATTTTTACCATTATAGGCTCGATGTTTTCACACACTGCAGCCACACGACTGTGTTCAAACACCTTATAAAAGTGATTTTTGCATAATAGGTCCCCTTTAACTCACCCTGTGGCCCAAGCGTTCAGTCGCTCCAGTTCTCCAGGTGGCGCTGTTAGCAAGAAAACATCAGCCACGCGACAAGCGCTTACCGAAGAACACGAGACGAGAGAGAGAGCTACTTCATTTATCAGAGGAGAGGATACCATGCATCCGTTTTAGATTAAATTTATTTGTTTGGAGTAGATTTTAGAAGTAGTGACTGCTGTTTCATATTTAGGTTTAGAGCGTATGTAAAATGGCCGCGAATCCACCGGTACAAGGTAAATACTGTAGCATATCAGAAGCCAGAAACAGCTTGACTGTCATTTCTGATATTAAGCTCATGTAATGCGATATACAGTTTTTAAATCGTTTTCAAAGTAAATCCCTTAATATATCAAAATATACAGTGCGGTTGCCCATTACGGAATGAAGTTTTAATCCGTCGTTTTGTCACCTTCGTGCTGTTTCTATTAGATTTGCGAGTTTTCAGTTTCACTAGTTGCTTTATATATATTAACTATTATATGTGTAAATTTGATCTTAATAGGATTTCAGAATAAAAACAGGGTTGCTATTCTAGCCGAGCTGGATAAGGAGAAGAGACGGCTACAGTGTCAGACTATGAATAACCCAGGAGCCAGGTACTGTTTTAACAACATGCCAATATTAAAATATTTCATTTCTATTTTCAATGTTCTCTCTCTCTCTCTCTCTCTCTCTAAAAAAAACCCTTTTGTTAAGTTAGTATCTGTACTAGCTATAATCAACGTATTTGCATACTCATAAAAAGTCATAACCTATGCCGTATAACATTTCTTTCCCAGCATTCCCCTCTCTCGACCAGCAGTAAATAAAGAGTTCAGGGATCAGGCCGAACAGCAGCACATTGCAGCACAGCAGAAAGCAGCTTTACAGGTACCGTAAGCTTCATGTTGGGAGTTTCGGTGTTCATCTATTCTTGATAATGTCCATCAGATGAGTATTTTTCTCTGGTTTGGTTTCAGCATGCACATGCTCACTCATCCGGCTTCTTCATCACTCAGGATTCCTCCTTCGGTAACCTTATACTGCCTGTGTTACCAAGACTTGACCCAGAGTAAATAAACAATCAGATACTTCGACTGACTTACTGTTTTGTAAAAACTTGCTACTCAGAGCTTTAATGTGGTTATGCTAGATGACTTTGGTTTTTCATTAATGTAAATGTTTGTTTTTTAGTTTGTAATATGCTAGTCAGTATTTTTTCATGATTTTATATAAAATGGAAAAAAAACATTATTGTGTTGTCATTTTTTTAAATATGTGATTGATATATTAATATAATTCTGTTATTTTCATTATTTTATTGGGCAAGAAGAATCAAGTCCAGTGCCATCTAATGACCACAATAGTTTACAAAAGACAAAATCTTTTCACGATTCCAAAGGCAAAAGTCAATAATTCAGCAAAATAACTTGTAATACAATTTATATATTTGCTACTACTTGCGATATAATAATCAGTGGAGCTGTAAAGTAGTTGAAAATGTTATTAGAATGTTAGTTGAATTATGTGTTCCATAAATAATTTCTTAGTTCTAAAACTGAGCCATGTGAGATAAAAACCCGAAAGAAAAAATGTGACTATTCATATTACAGGGTTGCTTTATTTATGGTAGTTTATTTGTTTCTCAACTTTATTTTTAACCATTTTGTTTGTTTTTGTAACCTTAAATAATCCTTGTTGTGTATGTTCTAGAATAAATTATATAATATCAGGCACATATGTTGAACAGGCACATATCTGTAATATATCTAACACATACAGTATCTAACAATGAAACATCTGATAAGTGCTTACTATTTAAGAGAACATCTACACTAACACAGAACATTTCCAAAACAGGAATATATATATGAAGGATAGCAGGATTAGTTCCACTACATTCATATGTCTACAACATATATGGAGTAACTGGATTGACATTTTAGCTTCATCGTCAAACTCGTAATTGTTGCCATACATAGTAAAAATACCATAACACAAAATTTGCATCCAAATGCCTTAAGACTTAATACTGAACTGGATAAAGAACATTTTGCATTGCACATAGGACAAGTGTAGTTACAATATAATCAAGACAGAAAGACAACATCGTAGTTTCATACACATTGACAGAAACAACAGTTAAGACTTTGCTAATGCATACCTAAAAGAGCATTGATACATGAAACAAGATGACCTAAGTCAGTCATACAATTGAATTTAAAGCTGTTGTATGTTTTCTAATGATAAACTACTTCCTCCTGTACCATGCAGCCATTTGTAGACTGACTTTCTGAGGAGTTTAAACACAGTGACTCTGTGGCCCTTTCCTTGGTTTATTTAAGCCATACATATAAAGAGATATCCATTATCATTCCCATTTATCCAAATGGCAGTTGCTCAGCTGGCGGAAGCATCCACTCTGGAAGCATCCACTGTCTTTGAACATGGACACAGATTTTTTTTATGATCCAATCACTTGAGCTGTGAATGCCATGTGACTAATAACTCTGGAGCCACTGCAAAATTACATTGAGACAAGCTGACAACACTGATTGGCTGATGGCACCACAAGAACAAGCATAGTCCCAAGCCCTTCACAAGCGACTATCCTGAGTGACACAAAAGGCAGCAGGCTGGGCGGAAATATAAGTCCGTTTGAGGCTTGAAGAGCCCTCCGAAAAGTCACTTGGCAAATATAAGGATATCAGAAAACAGCTCATTTTAAATGGGAAAAATAAATAAAAATGGCACTTCATGTCAGAAAGTTGGTAACTCCTGGTGTAGGCATCTGTCAACAGTGGGTAACTGAACCTTCCTAATCACCCAAATCTTGGCTCATTGGTTTAAGCTGTCCGAAACATCGACTTCTTGTTCAACGAATGCCATGCATTTGGGTCAGGACTACCTGCTTGTCCGAAAAATGGAAGACAGAAGAAGTGTTTGGGAAACTTGTTTGGAAACAGCAGATAGGTTTGGTGCTACTAGTGGCTCAAAAATTTCACTTCAGCTTTAAGCAGAGTCAGTAGAGTCAAAAGAACCAGCAATGACAAAGTTGCCAGGATGGGAACTCCCTGACTGGACGGCTTGTTGCCTGAGGTCATTGCAGATCAGGACTAGCTGATTACTCTGGACCTCGGACAAGGTGCTGCAACTCTGGTAAACGCTGAAATTGGTCTTTCTCCCTGGAATGTTGCCTTTCTCACACATGGTCTTCACCATCTTTGCTAATTTGTTCTTTCCCAGAGCTTGGCAGTTGTACCAGTGCAGGGCAGCGAGGTTGACCACAGGCTTGATGGACAGATAAAAGGGGGCATCTTCAAAGAGCATTGCTTGAGGTCTACGCTGAGCATATTCCTTGTAGTCCTGCACAGGGCAGGTTTGAGGAGCATGCGGGGTAGCGTAGATGCGGCACTCTGTTGTGGACCTTCGGTTTCTGGCATTAGGGTCACTAAAATCCTGGTAAGACCACTCCAGACACTCTAGTCCTGTTTCTGTGGTAAGCAAGCGCACATCACCCCATTTGAGTGTGGAGCTATGGAAGCCTGTACAGTGGCCAAAAGCCTTGGTGTTGTTGAGCCACACCAGGTTAAGCAGACCCTCAGGGTTGAAGCGACTCAGAAGCCCCCGTTTCCTTAGGAGTAACTCATCAGCAAAGGTCAGCTTCATTGACTTGTGGGGTTTGTTGCCTTTGCCTTTGAACTTGAGCTCCAATTGCTTTTGCTTGAGGGCATCCTGGGATCTCTGGAACTCCCTATCTCTTGTAATGCTGTAGGTGTAGTGATACTCCTTCAGATAACGCTCCAGGCCACACTGGTAGTTGGCCAGGCTGTTGGGCTCATAATCCGAGCCATCCCTTTGGCGTGCATCCACAAAGAAGGAGGCCAAGTAGATGTCCAACTCTTGGCAGGGGATGCAGTATATCTCTCTGGTCTCGGTTGGATACTTAGAAACCAGGAAGTCCCGAAAGTTGCGAAGAGCTGTTTGGGTGCTGCGAATGGTCTTCTCATTCTGTTCTCTGTATGCTCGCTCATCCATGTCTGCTGAAAGGGAAGAAGGTAGTGTTTTCATATGTCCAGAACATTATGGCATAGAAAACAAAATGGACCTCAGTCAGGGTAGACTGCATATTTAGTTTGACATGAATGGAAATGCATTTCTATCTGTCAGTAAAGGATACACATACAGATCAACAATGGTTTAAATCAGTGGTCCCCAGCCCTAGTCCTTAAGTACCCCCAACTCTGCACATTTTGTTTGTTTTCCTAAACAAACACAACTGAATCTGTTCATCAACGAATAGAGACTCCAAGACCTGAAATGGGTCTGTCAGATAAGAGAGATGTCCAAAATGTGTACTGTTAGCCGTACTCCAGGACTCCCAAGGTTGGGAACTAAGGTAACGATCAAGAGCTTTTTGTTCACTGGAAGGTTTTTGAAAAGACAAGGTTTTGAAGGTACAGCAAGATTTTCAAGGCAAAATCCATTGAACAGACTGTCTTTCTCTCCAGCCACATTTTTATTTGTGCCATATTAAATATGAGATGTATATCCTAACTAAGGTCCATTGTTGAAGCAAACAGACACTGTTGAGGTACTGTCCAATCTTTAGGTAAAGATTTCTAATCTCTGATTCTGTATTGGTTGAATTGCCGACTGAGTTATTAATTGTCAAAATAATGGCAAAATAGTTTTTCCAATAAAATACAGAAGCATCTGGATATTGTGATATTCTGTTTATTACTCACAGTAACAGTCATTGAACCCACTGGTTCATACAATGTAGTGTAACATCATTACGCACTTATTTTTCACAGTCTGCACCTTGGCAATCTTATTACATGACACTAATCTGGTATTCAGAGAGGAAGAGGTTTCGTGTCAAAAAGTACAAACATACACCGTAGTCTGTGATGGTAGTGAGCATGCAATTTTACAGTTATTAATATCAGTATTACCTATTTACCTAATGTTTAACACTAAAGTAAATACTGGTCAGGCAAAATGATACTGCCATATAACATATAAAATGATATAACAGCCATATCACCCTGCACCCCAAGACTGGTTGCCCACTGAAGCTAAGCAGGGTTGAGCCTGGTCAGTACCTGGATGGGAGACCTCCTGGGAAAACTAGGTAGCTGTTGGAAGAGGTGTTAGTGAGGCCAGCAGGGGGTGCTAACCCTGTGGTCTGTGTGGGTCCTAATGCCCCAGTATATTGACGGGGACACTATACTGTAAAAAGCACCGTCTTTCGGATGAGACGTTAAACCGAGGTCCTGACTCTCTGTGGTCACTAAAAATCCCATGGCACTTCTCATAAAGAGTAGGGGTGTAACCCTGGTGTCCTGGCCAAATTCCCTCCACTGGCCCTTGTCTGTCATGGCCTCCTAATAATCCCCATCCACTTGACTGGCTCTATGACTCTCTCTCCTCTCCACCTATAGCTGGTGTGTGGTGAGCGCACTTGCCCCGTTGTCCTGTGGCTGCCGTCGGATCATCCATGTGGATGCTGCACACTGGTGGTGGTTGAGGAGAGACCCCCCCACATGATTGTAAAGCGCTTTGGGTGTACGGCATTACACAATAAAGCGCTATATAAATGCATCATTCATTCATTCATTCATTCATACTGATACAAGGCATACAAAACAAATATTTGATTTCATTAAAAAGCTAAATTGGCCAAGAACAGCACAACAACTGTTGAAAGTTTCCAACATATGTGCTGCCATACATCGCTCACTTTGTGATGGATCATGGCTAAGGACAAAAGAGATCAAGGCCGAAATGTGACGAGAAATACAAGTGTTCTTTTAGAGTGGTCACATGTCCACTGTAAATCACATAAGGTAAATATTTTATTTGCTGACGATAGGTAGAAGCTCCCCCTTTGCTTTCATGCTTTTAATCTTGGCTTTGATGCTGTCGTCCATGGCCTGTCGGCATCTGACTGCATAGTGGGCCAATGTTTCCTCCTTCTCGTCCCATGGAGGCAGAGCGTGGAAGACTTCAGGAGCTGCCAAGCTCAGTTCTGCAATGGCTGCTGTTCTCGAAATGGTATTGCGGTCAACACCAACTCTATCAAAAGCCACTTTCATGGATACGCTACGTCGAAACTCTTGCAGTGCTGCCATATATCGTGCAATCACGCCCACAACATTTTTCACTGAAAAATAGTAACATAATTTTTTAGTGAAACTTTACAGACTGGGACAAAATTTTACTTGAACACAAATCAAAATCTAGCATTATTATTCATTAATAATGAGTTATAGTTCAAATTTATTTTAATTAAATCTATTGAGCCCATCTAAGATAGCTAAACTTTGGATCCAAATCCCAGTCTTACATTACTTACTTCGCACACGCGTGTTCTCGCCATCTCTGCTTCTCTTTGATGAAATCTTGATGGTCCTCTGCCTGTCCAGTGGATGCAACTCCACTTCCTCAAAAGAATCAAAGAGGGCTGGTGAGTCAAACGCAGCGCCCTCTTCAGGAATGGAGGTAATAATCTGATGTGAGCTTCCTGCCTCCATTTGACTTGATGAAAGTGTCCTTCTTTTATCTACCAATCAGAGAAAACAGGACAATCCTTATCCAAATCACAACCTGCATTCTGATCTCCATGCTTCCCTTCATATCATAAAAACTAGGTATTATCCAGAAATGGAATATGATGGGTTTATAAGGAATAGTAACCTGGCCGTAGCTGGTCTTGCAGGAAGTCACAGATGAGCTCAGCCTTCTTGGTGAGTTCCTGTTGCAGAAGCTCTTTGTCTTGCTTCAGGCTGCTGATGGTTTCATCCATCAACTCATTTTTGCTTCTCTCAGCCTGCAGTAGTGCTTTCAGTCTCTCTATTTCATACACAGCTGGAGAAACTGTTTGAAATAGAAACAGAGCTTTACCTCAGGAGTTCCTACTACCTCTGGAAAGATATATCTAAATGTAATTTTTCTGTGCTAATCTGAAATTTTATAAAAAGAAATACTTAAAGGGATACTCCACCCCAAAATGAAAATTTTGTCAGTAATCACTTACCCCCATGTCGTTCCAAACCTGTAAAAGCTTCGCTGATCTTCGGAACACAATTTAAGATATTTTAGATGAAATCCGGGAGGCTTGTGACTGTCCCATTGACTGCCAAGTAATAGACACTGTCAAGGCCCAGAAAAGTATGAAAAGCATCGTTAAAATAGTCCATCTGCCATCAGTGGTTCAATCTGAATTTAATGAAGCGACGAGAACACTTTTTCTGCACAAAGAAAACAAAAACAACAACTTTATTCGACAATTCGTCTCCTCTGCGTCAGCGTAGCGCCATTTTGGAGAATATCCTCTGGACACAAATAGCATACGCTGTTCTGTGTCAGCCGCGCCACACGGATACGCTGTTTTCATTCAAATCAAAGCGAAGGAAACATATCCTTGTGGTGTGGCTGACACAGAACATACGCTGTTTTTACTTGGCAGTCAGTGGGACAGTCACAAACCTCCCAGTTTTCATCCAAAATATCTTAAATTGTGTTCCGAAGATGAACAAAGCTTTTACGGGCTTGGAACGACATGGAGGTAAGAGATTTACGACAAAATTTTCATTTTGGGGTGGAGTAACCCTTTAACAGAAAGCAAAGAAATACGTGGCTGGTGGTAAACATTTAGGCCTGCCATCTGATTTAAAAAAATAATTGAATTAATTACAAGATATGTTGATTTATTACCCAAATTAATCACTATTAACTACATACTGTATATCTACAGCAATCAAGTTTATCCGTGGTTTACACAGGACATTTTCTATTCCATCTGCAATGTCTTTCGTATTTGTTTAATGTGCATCTGTTTTTTAGTGTCTTACATCATGATTGTTTTTTTTTTTAGCTATACTGACTTTACTGCACTAGCAGTAAGTCATAGTGCGCACTTCTTGCTATTTTGGCATATTTCTGCAAATTTGTATTGCGTATTTTTTTTACTTTTGTTTTTATCATGGCACACAGCTCTACATGCTTAGTATGAATAATGTAAAAAAGTATATATATTTTTTAAACTCAAATGCATCTCACTTGGCTGGATTTAAAATATCTTTTCAGTGTAGTACAATCCCAAAATATGCTACTTCTCTATTAAAATTTATTCTGATTGACTGCCATGTAAAATCTTCAAATGTGATCCATTTATCATTGCTTTTGTTGTTAGTTTTTATTACTTGATTTAAAAACTCCCCCAGAGATTTCTTTGCCTTTGTTTGGGTTGGTTTAAATTTAGATCTTCTTTATAATACTTATTTAAATGCCTTTTCTTTTAGTGGGTTTATTTTTGCTACTTCTACCATGACCTGTTCAAATACATTCATTTTGTGATTACGTTAAAAAGCATAATTTGAAAAGCCCATACGACCACCTCAAAGTAATGCCACCAAATCATTGATGCATACTAATAAAAGCAAAATTAAAATAAAAAAATACACTGAATTAAGAAGCTCATAATATAAGAGATGCCATATGCAAAAAAATAAAAAGCTGAGTAATTACAGCAATTGATTCAAAGGCAAAAACAGATCAGGGACAACATTTGGTCATTGATTTTATTGTAACGCATCAGAAAATGACAAATAAGACCACTTAAGACACACCAGGATGATGGAGTATTTACACACTTGAAAATAAACTTCAGGTTTGTAGAAGTGCTAAAATAAGGGCAAGTTCAGCATCAGTGTGTAGGTACAAAACAAGACACTTTTAAAAGCGGTCAGGTGAAGACTTCCTAACCATTATGAAAAGACTGATCTTTCATAACCATAATAAATGCTAATGTCATTTTTTTCCTTTACATTAAACACTTACGGACAACATGATATATCTACCAAATGCCAGTTTTTTTTATAAGAAATATAATACTTGATTGTAAAAAGTGATCTGACTTACTGAGCCTTCCAATGTTTTAAAGTCTGCTTTACTAATGCCTTCCAAAGAATTCCATGAAATATTGTAAATGCGTGAGCCCTTGAGTGACGTTTCCACTACACGCTCATTGCAACACCTCACAGTAAGAAATTCTGAAATATCATGAATGAACACAGAAGTTGTTAATTGTCTGGTTGTTTATACTGAATAACCTAATTTCACATTTCTGGCAGTAATTTTATATGCTGTTAAATGCTGATTGGTCTACATGATATCACTTAGGTAAAAATTACAAATACGAAACAGCAGAGTAAAAAAAAACTTTGTGGGATGTTTATAAATATCTAAAATATCCATTTTTCTGTCAGTCATGCACAAGGAATGAAGCTATTGTCAATTTAGTGTGATGCTGATTGATAAAACAGATTATTTCATGAAACCAGCAGAGGAAAAAAGGAAGATAAAACAATAAAATACAAGTTTAAGGTGGTTTGATATAGTGATAATTCACATTTTTATATTTAAAGATATTGGATATGAGTAAAAACCATCAAAATGGTTTGACAAAACTCAAAATATCTTGTCTTGATTGTTACAATGCTAAATGACTAACATGATTAAGCACTAGACTAATCTAAAGGTTTAAATGGTTATAAACAGGTTTGTGTTGACCAAAGGAGTCAATAGTCAATAACTATCACAGTATAGATAATGTTGGTTTTGTTGAAATGAATGGAATGGAAATAGTTCACGTGTCTGACCGTGAATCGTTCATCTCTTAGTGCTGTAGCTAAACTGAATCAACTTTAAACGATTCCAGACTGAATCGTTCATGTCCCAGACACCGACCGGTAGCTTTCATTCAACCACTGGCCAAAACAGTGTTTCATTTTCATTTCATTTACAATAATAGCATTTGTCTGTGAATGGAAATTTTTGGGATCAGCAGTTACATATAGGAAGGGTCATTTTTGCCTGAAGATTGTTCGTCACAAAAAATAAAGGACTCTTGAGAAGTTTCTTGCTTCTTTTTCTGACCGATTCGAAGCCTGCATTTATTAATACAGGCTTTCTTCAGCTTAGATGATTCCACAGGGGTCCATCCGTCTATAGTAGAACAACGCAGAACATATGCTGCAAAGAAAAATTAAATTTTTATTAAAAATATTTTTAGGGAAAACAACATGAAATTTAAAACACTGAGTGAAGGCTTTGAGACAAACAAGTCACGTGATTGGTCTTTGAAATATAAAGAATATTCACAAAATAAACTATGTACAATGATTGAATGCACTTCTATAAAAATGTAAATAATCTTAAAGTAATGTTTCAATAGATTTAAATAATTTCAATGTCAGTTTCAATGAATTGATTCAAACTTTGACTCAATGATTCGTTTGTATCATCACTCCAAAATATTGTATTTCTCAACGTTTCAATAAAAATATATATGTAAACAGTACTGTTCATTGCTATTATGCATTGTTATATTAGCGCAATAATATTAAATATTAAATATTTTTTGAGAGAATTTGTTTTTGGTCTATAACATTTTAAATCTACTTGATGGTTCTGAAAAAACAACAACAATTTTAACCCATTCAAAGCATAAATATTAAGATATCAGCGAAAAATCAGCTGAATATCAGCAAAAGGGTTTTAAAGACACTACTTTTCAAAAGTTTGGGATTGATAACATTTTTTAATGTTTTTGGAAGAAGTCTCACGAAGGCTGCATTTATTTCAGCAAAAATACAGTTAAATCAGTAGTATTGTGAAATATTATTACAATTTAAAATAACTGTTTTCTATTTGAGTACATTTTAAAGTGTATTTTATTCCTGTGATGCAAAGCTGAATTTTCAGCAGTTTTCAGTGTCACATGATCCTTCAGAAATCATTCTAATATGCTGATTTGATGCTCATTTCTTATTATTATTGATAATGAAACTGATATTAATATTTTTAGTACTGTCATTGATATATTTTTGTGGAAAGTATAATAGGGCTCTTTGATGAATAGAACTAAATGTACCATTGCACAAAAAAAAGTAAACATTTCTTTAAAAAAAAATAAAAATAATAATAATAATAAAATAAGTAGATCATTCTGAGATGATCAGTAAAAGCTGGCTGTCCCATTTCAAATACTTACACATAATCCCATCCACTCTTCTTCTGTCCAAGATCTTTTTCCCGTCAGGTACTTTTCCCCTCTTCCCAAAAGCGACGGCCCCGTTAAGATCCTCCTCGCTGAAGAAGTGCTCGAACAGCAGGTGGAAGAGTCTCATGCTGTCCTGCCGGGACTCCTGCAGCATGGACGCTAGTTTGTAGTGCGGCAGGTAG
Source organism: Tor tambroides (assembly GCA_021397915.2). Lineage (NCBI taxonomy): Eukaryota > Metazoa > Chordata > Actinopteri > Cypriniformes > Cyprinidae > Tor > Tor tambroides. The sequence goes on from JAFVLL020035324.1 coordinate 67,658, forward strand.
AGTCCGCTTCCTGGAAACAGCTCCTGCTCTCCCAGTCGAGCCGGACTGGACAGAGGCATCTGCGTCCGCTCGTGAAAGACCAGGATTCGATCAATGACCGTCTGAAGGTTTTGTAGGGTTATAGTATCTGCATAAATCATGAGACATACATTAAAAAGAGTTTCCCTGCTGACATAACTAACAGCGCATCAATCACAATTGTGGAGGTTTTTTTTAGACATGTATCGGACCGCTAGCTCACCTATGCTTGTTATAAACTCTTCCAGGTGTTTTCTCTCTTCAAAATACCTCTCACTGTTTGGACTGAGATCTGATGGGCAGAACTGCTCTTCTGAACTGTGTGCAGCTGGAATCAGATGCTCTGTAATACATCAAATGAGCGTTTTAGGAGCTTTAATACAGGATGAACTTTTCCGTCCAGACCAATCAGCTGGCAGAAACCAAATGCACAACATACTTCAAAGCAAATGCTTTTCCCACACAACATCACAGTAAAGGACTGGTCTGTATTTCAGTTCATACAACTGGCGAGTCCACAGACAATAAAGCCATTTTCATCAGAGAAATTTTATTTTATTTGCCATGATGCAAAGTTTCCTCAAAATTCATTTGCCTCATGCAAATTCATCCATTATAAAAATAAATACAGAGGAAAAATTCAACTAGCGCACCACAGCACAGCTGCAGTGTTAAGGTGAATACCACAAAACCTGGCAATTTAATTACGGGCAAAAACATTAGTGACTGTTAAGATCGTTTGCATTCTGACGTTAATTTCATGAAAAATAAGCACATTTTCCTGCCAAATTCTAACACCTTTTTCTGATTACTATAACACTTTTTATAGTATAATTTTTAATAAAAAAATGTTTAAATCAGCAAAAAAAAAAAAAAAAAATTATATATATATATATATATATATATATATAATTTAATTGCAGTAACAAGAATATGTTTTTTGTAACACCTTAATAAGAGTGTTACAAAAAATTATCAGAAAAATGTCAGTGCAAAAAAAAAAAAAAAAATCAGTGTTTCTTAAAATAGTTTATTTCATTTTTTAATTTTAGGTAAATATAAACTGGATAGGTTATTGACAGGTTTTGTGAGATTTACTAATTAATATAAAACTGCAATATTTTTAGAGCTTAACAAGTTCTTGCACAAAAAAACTAACCATGGAGGGCTTTCAAAATCACAGCGTAATCCATCTTCTCGTGTGAACCTGTAAACAGAATAAAATTACAGTTTGTCCACAATAAATAGATATTAATATTATCTTTTAAGCATTTTAATGCATGCTTATGACAAAACACATAATCATACAACACTTTAACAACATTAAATCTACTGACATCCATTTTCCTCTCAATAAAGAGAGAAAGTGTTAAGAAAACTCACCTGTTATTTTCGTTTGGTTTATTTGGAGTTAAAGCAATAACAGCCTCATCCATTTTCCATCTTGACTGAAATGTCAAATATCCCCAGAGTCTCTTGGGAAAACAGCTTAATGCCTTATTGCAGAATGGGAGAGGACGCCATCTCATTAACTAGCTTACCAAGACTAAATAACTGCCTGTGTGATAGTGAATTTATCATAATGACATGAAGAGAGAGATACTCACTTCCCAGGAAATAGAATTTTAACATAAAAAAGTAATCAAAATGAAGCACAAATCTAGAATTAGTGGGGGAAAAAACTTAAACCACAATGTAAAAGATAGTTTAATATTATTATTATTATTATTTTTTACCTGACCCTCTCTCGTCGCAACTGTTAGCAGAGATAATGCAATGAAAAAAAGAAATTGCATTGCAAATATGAGTCATATCTGCACTTGATTTCTTTGTTTCACCTGTTTTAAGGTGGAAACTGGAGGCTCCAGAATAATAATGTTCAATCAACTTGATTAAAATTAAGATTTTTTTTTTTTTTTAAATAGAGTACTAAAAAAAATTACATGGATGGATGACATTACAGAAAAAAATGGCCTAAATCAGTTTCTAACGTGTCTGCCAGTCTGGATCTGGATTTTTTCCATACATCCAGTTATGGCCAATGAAAACTATCCTTCTAGTCCCGATGCAAATGTTCAAGTTTAAACATTTAAATAGAAGCTTGCAATAAAATTGTGATAAAATGTTTAAGAAGTGTGATGCATTTACTCGTTTTATTTAACTACACTGAATTAGAAGCAAAAATCATCCAAATTTACATAAAGCTGTGTTATCCTTAATGGAGTCATTCTCTTTGTTTGTTAAAGGAATAGTTCACCCAAAAATGACATTTTCTAAAACTTAACTCACCCTCTCAGGACATCCAAAATGTAGATGAGTTTGTTTCTTCATTTGTAGAAATGTAGCATTACATCACTTGCTCACCAATGGATGCTCTGCAGTGAATGGGTGCCGTCAGAATGAGAGTCCAAACAGCTGAAAAAAACATCACAATAATCCACACCACTCCGGTCCATCAGTTAACATCTTGTGAAGCTAAAAGCTGCATGTTTGTAAGAAACAAATCCACTATTGAGGAATTTTAATTTCAAACTGTTACTTTTGGGCTCTGGCCAAATTATGAGTCCATAATCCATAATAACGCTTCCTCCAGTGAAAACGTCCATCTCATGTTGTGTCTCACATCAAAATCCACCGACTTATTTGTTAAGAACTGTTTAGATCTGTTTTGGCTTGTAAATGGTGTTTGATCTGTGGATATTTCTTTCCTGATTCAGACGAGAATTTTTTTCACTGGGGAAACAATATTTTGGATAAAGGACTTGAATTTTAGGAATAGTTTGAAGTTAAAATGGATTTGTTTCTTACAAACACACATCACTTCACTTCACAAGATGTTAACTGATGGACTGGAGTGGTGTGGCTTACTTGTGGATTATTGTGATGTTTTTATCAGCTGTTTGGACTCTCATTCTGACGGCACCCATTCACTGCAGAGGATCCATTGGTGAGCAAGTGATGGAATGCTACATTTCTCCAAATCTGATGAAGAAACAAACTCATCTATATCTTGGATGGCCAGAGGGTGAGTACATTTTCAGCAAATTTTCAGTTTTGGGTGAATTATTACTTTAAAGAAAATATGTAAGCAAAAGCAAATGTTCACTCCCAGCTCAAATCATTGCTTGAATGCAGCATATTTCTTTTTTGCCAGGCTTGCATCACTTCTGAGGTTTAAGCAAAGCCCAGTCTGTTTCATGTCCATTGTGTAGTGTTGGGTTACACTTCTGCAGTGTAATAAATCTAATTCATGGCCTTGACTGAGACGACGTCATAAATGTAATTAAGAAGATCAATTTGAGGCAGCTCTCCACCCACGACCCGCTCAGAGCGCTCACACAAACACATGCAGAATATAATAACCTTCTGTGTTTGTTTGCTATTTCTATGTACTGTAAGTGCATCATAAGTATGGATTTTTTTGTTCAGGCTATTTAAGATGTTTTCAGTTAAAATGATTTGATTTGCATTCAGTGTGTGATTTCTGTTAGGCACAGAAGTGCTTTGCATGATTAAATAATTATGCAGAAGCATTCAATTTGCATTCAGCAATGTTCAAAGCAAACTGAATGTACATTTCATGAGGCATCAGCTTTGCTTCTGAAGCTCTGAACGATTGAGCAACGTTGGAATTTCATTTATACTATTATTTATAGCACCTTCATGTTCACTCTGAGATCATTAAAATGTTTTGTTCATTTCAAGCAAACAAAGGCTCAACAGACAATAAGAATGAAATGAATTCAAACACTATACAGTCACTCCAACAAGTAATATACAGTGCCCTCCATAAGTATTGGAACAGTAAAGACAAAATTGCTCTGTTGGCTGTGGAGTCAAGACATTTGCAAATATGATTAAAAGA
>JAFVLL020035324.1:71640-92804 GCA_021397915.2 Tor tambroides
CATCTAATCTTGTGAAATGTGTGGTAAGTAATGCCGCTCCGTAGTACAGGCTACGTGTGATCGCGAATCTCAAAAGTGAAAGTAAAAAGCAAACGTGCACTCATAAGTGATTTCAGTGTCCTGCATATTAATAACGGCTCCCTGATGCCCGCAATTTATATACAGGATAATTACCCAACGATATAATTGTGAGAGAAAGCACTGAAATATATTTTTCTCGTATATCTCGTATTTATTCCCTTTACGGTTGCCGTAGTACACACCTTTACCTTTCCAAATACCGTATTCGGGCACATCCCTAATATCGGTACATCACAAGTTTTGTGTAATTCAGTGTATTCAGCCATCCATATATCCACCAATTATCCCAGCTACATTCCAGAACACATTCACAACTTCTTAGCAATTTGCCAAGTAGCCACCTAACAGCTTCTTGTTAAACCACACAGCAATTAACCAGTAAAAACTACTTAAAATACCAGCAATATACTTTAAGTGGTAACTAGGTAATTTCCTATGTAAAAACGACCTATGAATGCCTTGGCATTCTTCTAGCAACTGTCCAGAAACCACATGGAAAACCTACATATTTTGTGTCCTTTTAGTGTTCGAAAATGATCTTTTGATAAAATTTTTCATATCAGTCGATATCGATCATTATCACAATATATTTCAAATCTCTATTTCTTTCAAGTTTAAAACCCCTTAGCATTCCTAAGGTCTGTTTTTGAATGGGATTTGTACCTCAGGAGGGACATTGGAATGCTAAAAGCAGATTTTTGCTCCTATTGCCGAGTTCACACTGCACAATTTTAGCCCCGATTTTCACTCGTCGACAGGTTTTGTGAAATCGCCGACAAATGCCCGAAATCGAAGGCAAATCTGTGCGAGTGACAGTCACGCAGTGTGAATTATCAAAGACGTGATCTGAGAGAATCGATTCAAAATCCTGCGGTGTGAAATGAGTTCTGACTGAAAAATACATTGGCGATGACCTACAGCCAATGAGAGAGCAAGATTACAGGGCAGCGGGAAAGTTCGGGGAGAAGTTATATGAAACGTAGTTTGCAGACCAGTGTTGCCAAGTCCGTGGTTGCAGCAGGTTGTTTTTCATGTCTACAGGTTGAAGTGACCCCAATAACATGATATTTAGCCTTGGAATGCAAATTGTACCAGGAGAACCCCGCCAAAAAAAACATGTATTTTAACACCCCGAACGCGATTTTAACCGGGGGACCCCCCTCGAAACGCGATTGAGCTAGTTTTGAGTAACAATTGGGCGGGATTTGTTGCAAAAACCTGACAACCCTGTACCCGACAGAGTTGTTGGCGATTCTTCCTCTTGTGAAGTCATGCATTGTGTAACCTCCTGTCGCCGATCCATCGTGCAATGTGAACACAGCAACGACTGAATGCTACCCCAGATAGTCATGCAGTGTGAAAACAACGGTAATCCAGCGACTTTGAAATTCGTGCAGTGTGAACTCGGCATAAGTGGAAGTTGTATAATCCAGATTCTTAATTGTGGTTTTAAACTACTCTTTATGGTGAGAACTTGACAAACACTTCACGCTTGTGAATTCTTTACACTTTTCCTGTCATTTTACCATAACAAAACAAATATCTTAATAGAAAAAATAATTTCTAAATTTCTGCATGTTCTAATGAGTGATATCGGTGCAAATCATGAAACAGGTTTGTGTTGCCTGACTTTGATGTGTATCTTCAGCACAGTTTGCAGTGCTGGCTGCAATATTAATAATATTACTATTAAAAAAATTATTTAGAAATGCACATTTGACAGTAGCTTGAGTAGCTGAGTTCAGATGCAGATATAAATTTATGTTCATTATCAAAAAGCACACAAAAAGTGTTCTCGTAGCTTCGCAAAACTGAAGTTGAGCCACTGATGTCACATGGACTGTTTTACCGATGTCCTTACTACATTTCTGGACCTGGGGACATTACAGTTTCGTTGCTGTCTATGGGAGGGTCAGAGAGCGCTCACATTTCATCAAAAATATCTTAATTTGTGTTCCGAAGATGAACGAAGGTCTTATGGGTTTGGAACGAAGGGTGAGAAATTAATGACAGAATTTGCATTTTGGGGTGAACTAACACTTTAAGCCACACAGATAAATAGTCCGTGTGGCGTTGCTTAAATGAGTAGCATTGTTTGTTCCACTTTTGGTGCATAAACATTATATTGAACATTATTGAACTCTCGTATCGTTTTGAGGAAAATTATATCGCGATAGTTATTGTTACCGTTTTATCCCCCGGTCCTAATTCAAGTGTAATTCTCTTTCCAGGTTGCCATACACATTCGTAACAAAGGAAGTAGCTGAGGCGACGTGTGACTGTTTGCTGGAGCAGGCCGAGCAGGCTGAACTCACCAACCAGCCTCAGGCCATGGCAGAACGCCTCATTTTGGAGGAGTTTGGTCGCTGCCTCAGGAGAATCATCAGTTTTGCTGGCAAAGCCAAGACGGACTGTCCCATCAACTGCTAGAGCCGCCCGTTTGGGACCTAGACTCGGGCTCCACTGAGGGCACTTTTACTAGCCCTCATATGGATTCATGGGCCTTCTAATAAAAAGACACAAACCAGAACTTCCCATTGGCCTGTGAGATGTGTTGTGGAGGACGCACTATTCAGTAGGAGGACTACAGTACTTCATTGTAGGCCCTGCGATGGACTTAACACTGTTTGCTTTTTTTGGAAGGGGTTTATTTTAGAACAATCGATACAATTTTAAGGTATTTTTTGTTTCGTTTGGCAATGTTTTACACTTTTAAATCTGCATAATCATGATATTTGTTTGTCTTTTAAAACTGGATTTTCATATCATCATTCGCTGTTGTCTGAAAGCCCTTACTAATAACCTTGGGATAGTCGGGATGAGGAAGGAACTTCCCTGCACATGTAATTAGCCGTCTGATCATGACTTGTATACAGTAAGTAGCCTGTACTGTAGCTTCATTATATTTAATTGCTCGCAGCAGATGTTGTTCCTTGACCAGAATCGGGTTCAGTCTTCATCGTTCCATTCAAGTCGCTGGACGGGACAAGAGCCGCACGAGATTGAAGCAGAGCACGGTGGTACAGATTTCCTGTACTCCAGAAATCTAAGATTAGATTTGAATCTTTACTATTGAGGAAAAAAAAAAAAAGCAGCTAAATAAGCTTTGTAATCCAGTAGTGAGTCTTAAAGCTCCTTCATCTCAGTCCACAGATCAGTTGAGAACCTGCTCAATGATTGTTTTCTCCAGGTTTGTTTGTTTTGGGTTTTATTTGCAGTTATTGGTTGATCAGCTCTGTCAGGGCCAAATTAAACCAAACCTTTCCATACTCCGAGTCTGATGAGTCTACGCATGTGTAGTCACTAAAACACTTTACTTTTTATACTAACATGTCTGGTTCATATTACATCCCAAAATCAAATGTATATTGCTTAAAGAAAATGATGCATATTTTCGAATCCATTAAAGGGATAGTTGACCCAAATATGTACATTTTGTCATGTACCCATCTTCATGCTGGTCCAAACCTGTATGACTTATTTCTTGGAACATAAAATAAGAAATTAAGAAATCTGGGAGAATTGTTTTGAGAATATTTTTTATAGGAATGTCAATAGTAACCAAAAGTATTTTTGGGTATACATAAGGGTGAGTAAGTGACAAAAAAAATTGAGTGTTCAAATTTTTGGGTGAACTACCACCTTTTTCATGATAATTCCTTTTTTTCCCATTATCATTAACTGCAGTCATTAAGCATAATGCAGGAAATTTTTCATTTCCATTACTGTAAATGTTATTTTTACTTAATTTACTTAAAGTACAGTTTGATTTCTTTTTACTTTTTTAGTAGTGTAAAATTATTTTAGAACAAGAATCAAATTTAGTTTCTTGTTTATATAGAAATTTCAAAAGCAATATATAAAGATATGTATAATTTGACTCAAATGATTGTGGCATAGTTTACAGTAATGAGAATCAAAAATGACATGTATTTTGCTTATATAGAATGTTTTACATAAACTATATAAAAATAACCTTGGATAATACAATCGTGTAATGCAGGGAAAATCTCATTACTGTTATAACTTAATTACAGTTTGGTTTCTTTTTAGTAGCATAAAAACTGACAGTAACGAGAGTCAAAAATCAGATTTATAAATAAAGATGATCATTATGCACAACGCAAAAAAAGTCTCAGTGTATGAGCATGTAAATAAAACTGTACTAGAGGTTGGTTTTAGTAGAAAGTAAAATTGTTTTTTTTTTAAGGAAATATTTAAAGGTAATTTTGTGGTCCTAAAAATGAGATTATGTATATTGCACTATCAACTTTTTTTACTCTTTTGATTTTGGGGTGAAGTATGACATGAACATGTCCTGTTTGTGATTCACTGGCCTAGTGCGGTCTAGATTAATGGCAGGTAAAATGTATTGTATGGGATATAAAAACAATTCTAAGATAGATCAAATTATTCAAAAGTGCTATAAGAAAGAAAAATCATCAACTCAAGGTGGTCTTCAGGTTTGGTTGAAGCCATGATTTGGTTGGCACAGGTGCTTAATACAGACTTTCAAGCATTATTTAAGAGCACTAGAGGACAGGCTGCTTTTTAAGACTTCATTTTGCTCATAGTGCCTTCTCACATAACAGCTCAAAAGATTCCTCTCTGTGCTCAGTGGAAATCTGCTTTCTTAAACCTCAACAATAGATGAAAAATGAAAAACCTGCTGCATGTAATCTGCCAAAAATAGTTTTAGTCTGATTTTATTCCATTTTATTAAAAATATCAGGCAGTTACTAAAACTATGAAGGAACTTAATCTTATCTTTCCCAGATTCTAAAATATGCTTCTTGAATTCATCATTAAACAGACCATCACACTGTCAGGAAGCCATGTGATATAGCTGAAGGTTTCTGATCTCCCCTATATTTCACAGCACACACATTTATATTTCAGTGTCAAACAGCTGGTTAAAGTGTGTGCCTGTACAAACCATTTAATAAAAGTGTGGAATAGGGCGATGTTTCCTCAAGACCTTCATGAAATAAATGCTTATGCACATTGTTATGCCTTAATAACCACCTTTATACTCAGGGCTTTTTATGTAAATATTCTCATAACTAATAGTAAACATTTTATTAGCTGCATGACTGCAAGCGATCTGCTAGACGACTCCTGATTCACATTAATGCATTATTCTCTCTCATCAGCTGTTTTGAATATATCTGTCTTTGATTTTTAATATTGTCATAAACGCATATTCCAAGTAATGCATATGTTGCAGTATTTTTTGCTAGTACTTGCTGTAGAGAAGACATGATAATGCAGGGTTCCTCACCTGTGCCATCCAAAACTTTAATATATTCCCAATTTTAGTTGTTTATAGAGCATCTTTTTCATATTTTATGGTGATAAACACTGTTCATATTCCAGACCCTTTCCTCTATTAAATTCCTGAGAGATGCAAATGATTTTCAGGTTGTACTTATGTCAAAAAAGAAGATAATGAACAATGAGTTCTTATCTTTGTACGTATACAGCCAGTCAATGTTATCTTGTATAAATGTAAATGAACATTAGTGCTCCTTTGTACCTTTCTGAAAATTGCCATGTTTTTTTCACAAATGAATCTCTTCACTAATGTATAAATGTTTCCATGTTTTCATATGAGTTGTATAAGGCAGACTGTAGTGTTTGAGATTTGTCCTTTCTTTTCTTTAACATATACCATGTCTATTCACATGATTAAAACACCACGTATCGGTCAGAAATCTCTGAACTATACATGGAAAGTTTATTTTCAGTGTCTGGTTCTATTCATTAGAGCGATGAAGAAACGTCATTTTACACTTCATTATATGCTCTTATTTCATTGTTTTATACATATCACTGTCTGATTTTCATTTGTATGTCAGGTAAACATTTGAATAAAGATTTAAATGACCTTTGAAGTTATTTTGCATAGACTTAGCTAGGTCTTTTAACGCTGATTACTGTAACCAATCATGTAAAAGCTGCTAAACCCTGTTCTTCTAGAAACTATACGTTCAAATGAATTAAATTTAAATAAAATATGTTAATAATAACAACAAAACATTTCAATTTGATTTACCTTTTCCTGTAAAAAGAAAGTGGTTGTAATATTTTGAATTCCCTCCGTGTTTTTATGTAATACTAGCTAACAACATTTGCTGTGAAATGTCTGATATAATCGTAGTTCGCCTATATCTTTTCTTACAGGCCTATAAATCTGTAAATAAAGCCTTTAAAATGAAGCGTACAAACAAACTCACCCTGGGGTCCAACCGTTTATTCGCTCCGGTTCTCCAGGTGGCGCTGTTAGCAAGAAAACAGTTCAAACGTGACAAGCGCTTACCGAAGAACACGAGAGCTACTCATAGACTGTATAAAAACAGGAGCTACTTCATTTATCAGAGGATAGGATACCATGCATCTGTTTTAGATTAAATTTATTCATTCGGTGTAGATTTTTTTTAAGTAGTTTCTACTGTTTCATATTTAGATTTAGAGCATATGTAAAATGGCCGCAAATCCGCCCGGACAAGGTAAATACTGTAGCATATCAGATGCCAGAAACAGCTGGACTGTCATTGCTGATATTAATTTAAAGCGATATATAGTGTTTAAATCATTTTCAAAGTAAAGTTGCCCATCAAACACTAATGAATGAAGCTTTAATCAGTCGTTACTCTAGTGCTGTTTCTTTTCGATTTGCGAATTTTCAATTTCACTAGTTGCTTTATATTAACTATTATATGTGTACATTTGATCTCAATAGGATTTCAAAACAAAAACAGGGTTGCTATTCTAGCTGAGCTTGATAAGGAGAAGAGACGCTTGATACAGAGTCAGTCTATGAATAACCCAGGAGCCAGGTACTGTTTTATCAACATGCCACTATTAAAATATTTCATTTGTATTTTTCAATGTTCTCTCTCTAAAAAATCCTGCTGTTAAGTCAGTATCTGTCCTAGCAATAATCAACTTATTTGCATACTCATAAAAAGTCATAACCTGTGCCGTATAACATACTTTCCTCCTCTCTTTCCCAGCATTCCACTCTCTCGGCCAGCAGTCAATAAAGAGTTCAGGGATCAGGCCGAACAGCAGCACATTGCGGCACAGCAGAAAGCAGCTTTACAGGTACCATAAGCTTCATGTTCGGAGTTTCAGTATTCTTCTATTCTTGATAATGTCCATCAGATGAGTATTTTTCTCTGATTTGGTTTCAGCATGCACATGCACACTCATCCGGCTTCTTCATCACTCAGGATTCCTCCTTCGGTAACCTTATACTACCTGTGTTACCAAGACTCGACCCAGAGTAAATAAACAATTAGCTGCATAGACTGACTTACTGTTTTGAAAAACTCGTTACTCAAAGCTTTAATGTGGTTATGCTAGATGACTTTTATTTTTCATTAATGTAAAGGTTTCTGTTTTTTTAGATTGTTGTATACTAGGAAGTATTTTTTCATGATTTTACATAAAATGGAAAAAAAACTTAACCAATATTGTGCTGTCATTTTTTTAATATATGTGATTGATATATTAATATAATTCCACCGTTATTTTCATTATTTTGGTAAGAACAGCCACTTCCAGTACCATCTAATGACCACAGTAGCTTACAAAAGACAAAACATTTTTCACAATTCCAAATGCAAAAGTCAATAATTGCGCAAAATAGGGTTGTAGTGCAGTTTATATTTGCGACTAATTGTGATATGGAATAATCAGTGGAGCTGTAAAATAGTTAAAAATGTTGTGTTCATAGAATTATGTGGTCCACAAATAATTTCTTATTTCTAAAACTGACCCATGTGAGAGAAAAAAATAAACAGAAAAAAAACTGACTGTATTCATATTACAGGGTTGCTTTATTTATGGTAGTATATTTGTTTCTCGACTTTATTTTTTAACCATTTTGTTTGTTTTTGTAACCTTAAATAATCCTTGTGTATGTTCTAGAATAAATTATATATAATGTCAGGCACATATGTTGAACAGGCACAAATCTGTAATATATCTAATACATACAATATATATTACAATGTAACATATCTGGTAAGTGCTTACTATTGAAGAGAACATCTACACTAACACAGAACATTTCCAAAACAGGAATATATACGCAACATTCATTTGTCTACAGCATATACTGAATAACTGGATCGACATTTTAGCTTCGTCAAAATCGTAATTGTTGGCGTACACAGTAAACACAAAATTAGCATCCAAATGCCTTAAGTTGACATAATACTGCACTGGATAAAGAACATTTTGCATTGCACATAAGACAAGTGTAGTTACAATATAATCAAGACAAAAAGACAACATCATAGTTTCATACACATTGACAGAAACAACAATTAAGACACTGATAAAAGAGCTTTGAGACATGAAACAAGATGGCCTAAGTCAGTCATACAACTGAATTTAAAGCTGCCGTATGTTATCCAATGATAAACTACTCCCTCCCGTACCATGCAGCCAATTGTATACTGACTTTCTAAGGAGTGTAAACACAGTGGCTCTGCGGCCCTTTCCTTGGTTTATTCAAGCCATACATAGAGAGGGATATCCATTAGCATTCCCATTTATTCAAATGGCAGTTGCTCAGCTGGCGCAAGACCTCTGGAAATATCCACTATCTTTTTTTTCTGATCCAGTAGCTTGAGCTGTGAATGTCATGTGACTAATAACTCTGGAGCCACTGCAAAATTGCATTGAGACATGCTAACAACACTGATTGGCTGATGGCACCACAAGAACACGCGTAGTCCCAAGCCCTTCACATGCGACTATCCTGAGTGACAAAAGGCAGCAGACAGGGGGGAATATAAGTCCATTTGAGGTTTTGAAGAGCCCTCCAAAAAGTCACTTGGCAAATATAAGGATATCAGAAAACACCTCATTTTAAATGGAACAAAAATTTAAAAAAAATAGCACTTTATGTCAGAAGGTTGGTAACTCCTGGTGTAGGCATCTGTCAACAGTGGCTAACTGAACCATCCTAATCATTCGAACCTTGCCTCTTTGTTTAAGCTGTCCAAAATATCAACTCCTTGCTCAACAAATGCCATGCATTTGGGTCGGAACTACCTGCTTGTCCAAAAAATGGAAGACAGAAGAAGTGTTTGGGAAACTTTTTTGGAAACAGCGGATCGGTTTGGTGCTACTAGTGGCTCAAAAATTACACTTCAGCTTTAAGCAGAGTCAGTAGAGTCAAAAGAACCAGCAATGACAAAGTTGGTGCTGCCAGGATGGGAGCTCCCTGACTGGACGGCTTGTTGCCTGAGATCATTGCAGATCAGGACTAGCTGATTGCTCTGGGCCTCAGACAAGGTGCTGCAACTCTGGTAAACGCTGAAATTTGTCTTTCTCCCTGGAATGTTGCCTTTCTCACACATGGTCTTCACCATCTTTGCTAATTTGTTCTTTCCCAGAGCTTGGCAGTTGTACCAGTGCAGGGCGGCGAGGTTGACCACAGGCTTGATGGACAGATAAAAGGGGGCATCTTCAAAGAGCATTGCTTGAGGTCTGCGCTGAGCATATTCCTTGTAGTCCTGCACAGGGCAGGTTTGAGGAGCATGCGGGGTAGCGTAGATGCGGCACTCGGTCGTGGACCTTCGGTTTCTAACATTGGGGTCACTAAAATCCTGGTAGGTCCACTCCAGACACTCTAGTCCTGTTTCTGTGGTGAGCAAGTGCACGTCACCCCATTTGAGTGTGGAGCTATGGAAGCCTGTACAGTGGCCAAAAGCCTTGGTGTTGTTGAGCCACACCAAGTTAAGCAGACCCTCTGGGTTGAAGCGACTCAGAAGCCCCCGTTTCCTTAGGAGCAACTCGTCAGCAAGGGTCAGCTTCATTGACTTGTGGGGTTTGTTGCCTTTGCCTTTGAACTTGAGCTCCAACTGCTTTTGCTTGAGGGCATCCTGGGATCTCTGGAACTCCCGGTCTCTTGTAATGCTGTAGGCATAGTGATGCTCCTTCAGATAACGCTCCAGGCCACATTGGTAGTTGGCCAGGCTGTTGGGCTCATACTCCGAGCCATCCCTTTGGCGTGCATCCACAAAGAAGGAGGCCAAGTAGATGTCCAACTCTTGACAGGGGATGCAGTATATCTCTCTGGTCTCAGTTGGATACTTAGAAACCAGGAAGTCCCGAAAGTTGCGAAGAGCTGTTTGGGTGCTGCGAATGGTCTTCTCATTCTGTTCTCGGTATGCTCTCTCATCCATGTCTGCTGAAAGGGAAGAAAGTAGTGTTTTCATGTCAAAAACTTTATTGTTTAGGAAACAAAGTTGGTCTTAGCCAGGGTAGACCGCATATTTAGTTTTACATGAATAAAAATGCATTTCTTTTTCTCATAAGGGATACACATACAGTTCAATACTGGTCTAGGCAGTGGTTCTCAACCCTAGTCTTCAAGTAATCCCAACTCTGCACATTTTGAATGTTTCCTTAAACTCACCTGAATCTACTCATCAACTCATTTGGTAGACTCCAAGACCTGAAATTGGTGTGTCAGATAAGAGAGACATGTAAAATGTGTACTGTTGTGGGCACTCCAGGACCAGGGTGGGGAACAAAGGGTCTAAGGCAGGGGTCTCCAAACTTGGTCCCGGAGGGCCGGTGTCCTGTAGAGTTTAGCTCCAACTTGCCTCAACAAGTTTGGCCTGGAAGTTTCAAGTATACCTAGTAAGACCCTGATTAGCTGATTCAGGTGTGTTTGATTTGGGATTGGAGCTAAACTCTGCAAGACAATGGCCCTCCAGGACAGAATTTGGTGACCCCTGGGTCAAGAGCTTTTTGTCCAAAGAACGTTTTTGGAAAGACAAGCTTTTGAAGGTATAACAAGATTTTCACAATCCACTGAACAGACTGTACTTCTATCTCTCCAGATGTGTTTTTATTTGTGCACATTAAATATAAGGGGGCTATCCTGACTAAGGTCCATTGTTGCAGCAAACAGATTTTGTTGAGGTACTGTCCAATCTTTAGGTAAAGATTTCTAATCTCGGATTCTGTATTGGTTGTATTGCCAACTGAGTTTTTAAATTGTCAACATAATGGCAAAATTATTTTTCCAACAAAATACACAAACATCAAAGAGGTTTGATATTGTGATACTCTATTTATTACTCACAGTAAGTCATTGAACCCACTGGTTCATACAATGTAGTGTTACATCATTACACACTTATTTTTCACAGTCTGCACCTTGGCAATGTTATTACATGACACTAATCTGGTATTCAGACAGGAAGAGGTGTCGTGTTAAAAAGTACAAACGTACACTGTAGTTTGTGATGGTAGTGAGCATGCAATCATACAGTTATTAATATCAGTATTACCTATTTACCTAATGTTTAACACTGAAGTAAATACTGGTCAGGCAAAATGATACTGATACAAGGCATACAAAACAAGTATTTGATTTAAAAGCCAAATTGGCCAAGAACAACACAACAAACTGATTGAAAGTTTCCAGGAAATGTGCTGCCATACATCACTCACTTTGTGATGGATCATGGCTAAGGACAAAAAAAGATCAAGGCCAAAATGTGACGAGAAATACAAGTGTTCTTTTAGAGTGGTCACATGTCCACTGTAAGTCAGATAAGGTAAACGTTTTATTTGCTGACGATTGGTAGAAGCTCCCCCTTTGCTTTCATGCTTTTAATCTTGACTTTGATGCTGTCGTCCATGGCCTGTCGGCATCTGACTGCATAGTGGGCCAATGTTTCCTCCTTCTCGTCCCATGGAGGCAGGGCATGGAAGACTTCAGGAGCCGCCAAGCTCAGTTCTGCAATGGCTGCTGTTCTCGAAATGGTATTGCGGTCAACACCGACTCTATCAAAAGCCACTTTCATGGATACGCTACGTCGAAACTCTTGCAGTGCTGCCATATATCGTGCAATCACGCCCACAACGTTTTTCACTGAAAAATAGTAACATAATTCTTTAGTGAAACTAAAATTTTACTTGAACGACAATCAAAATCTAGCATTATTTTCCATTAATAATGAGTTCAAATTTAGCAAATCCCAGTTCATCGATTGAACCCATCTAAGATAGCTAGACTTTGGATCCAAATCCCGGTCTTACATTACTTACTTCGGACACGCGTGTTCTCGCCATCTCTGCTTCTCTTTGACGAAATTTTGATGGTCCTCTGCCTGTCCATTGGATGCAACTCCACTTCCTCAAAAGAGTCGAAGAGGGCTGGTGAGTCAAACGCAGCACCCTCTTCAGGAATGGAGGTGATAATCTGATGTGAGCTTCCTGCCTCCATTTGACTTGATGAAAGTGTCCTTCTTTTATCTACCAATCAGAAAAAACAAGACAATCCTTATCCAAATTACAACCTGCATTCTGATTTCCATGCTTCCTTTCATATCATACAGTCTAGTTGTTCTCCAGAAATGAAATATAATGGGTTTATAAGGAATAGTCACCTGGCCGTAGCTGGTCTTGCAGGAAATCACAGATGAGCTCAGCCTTCTTGGTGAGTTCCTGTTGCAGAAGCTCTTTGTCTTGCTTCAGGCTGCTGATGGTTTCACCCATCAACTCATTTTTGCTTCTCTCAGCCTGCAGTAGTGCTTTCAGTCTCTCTATTTCATACACAGCTGGAGGAACTGTTTGAAATAGAAACAGAGCTTTACCTCAGGAGTTCCTACTACCTCTGGAAAGATATATCTAAATGTTATTTTTGTGTGCTGATTTGAAATTTGATAATAGTTGAAAGAAAATGGAAATATGTGGCTGGTGGTGAATATTTAGGGCTGCCAACTGATTCGAAAATTTAAATGAATTATTTACATCAGTGCTTCCCAAACCTGTCCTGGAGGACCCCTAGCCCTGAACATTTTGTATGTCTCCCTTATCAGACACCCAATTCATGTCTTGCAGTACCTACTAACGAGCTGATGAGTTGAATCAGGTGTGCTTGATAAGGGAGACATACAAAATGTGCAGGGATAGGGGTCCTCCAGGACAGGTTTGGGAAGCACTGATTTACATAATATGTTATTTAATTAGCCAAATTAATCACTACATACTCTATATCTACAGCAGTCACATTTATACGTGGTAGTCCTTGGAGGCATTTACACAGGACATTCTTCTATTCCATCTGCAATATCTATCATATTTGTTTCATGTGCATCTTACATCATGATTGTTTTTTTTTAGCTACTTGACTTTATTGCACTGTAGCAGTAAGTTATAGTACAGGTACTTCTTGCAATTTTGACACATCTTGCAAATTTGTATCGCATATTTTTTACTTTTCTTTTTATCACAGCACAAAGCTGTTCATGCTTAGTATGATTAATGTAAAGATAACTCAAATGCATCCCACATAGCTGCATTCAATCTTTTCAATGTAGTAACATCTCAAAACATCAAAACTTCTCTTTCCAGCAAAATTTATTTTGATTGATTGCCATGTAAAATCTTCAAATGTGATCCAGTTATCATTGCTTTAGTTGTTGGTTTTTGTTACTTGATAAAAACTACCCTTTTAGACTTTTTTTTTTTTTAGATTTATTTGCCTATATTTGGAGTGGTTTAAATTGAGATATTCTTTATAATACTTTTTTAAATGCCGTTTCTTTTAGTGGGTTTATTTTTGCTACTTCTACCATGACCTATTCAAATACATTCATTTTGTTATTTAATTAAAAAGCATCATTTCTAAAAGTTAAAGACTGAAAAAAAAACATACCACCTCAAAGTAATGCCACCAAATCATTGTTGCAGACTGATAAAAGCAAAATTAAGTAACAAAAATACACTGAACTAAGAATCAGTCATTAAAAACTCCTATAATAGAAGTGGAAATATGCCAAAAAAAATGTAGCTGAATAATCACATAAATTGATTGAAGGCAAAAATGGATCACAAACAACATTTGGTCATTGATTTTATTGTAACGCATCAGAAAATGACAAATAAGACCACTTAAGACACATCAGGATGATGGAGTATTTACACAACTGAAAATAAAGATCAGTCTTTGTAGAAGTACTAAAATAAGGACAAGTTGAGTGTCAGTGTGTAGGTACAAAAACAAGACACTTTCAAAGCTGGTCAGGTGAAGGCTTCCTAACCTTTATGAAAAGACTGACCTTTCATAACCATGATAAATGCGGCTGTCATTTTTTCCCTTTACATTAAACACTTGTGGACAATGTGATATACCTACCAAACGCCAGTTTTTATAAGAAACATAATTCTTGGTTGTGAAACGTGGTCTGACTTAATGAGCCTTCCAATGTTTTCAAGTCTGTTTTATTAATGCCATCCAAAGAATTCCATTAAATATTGTAAATGTGTGAGCCCTTGAATGATGTTTTCACTACACACTCATTGCAACACCTCACAGTAAGAAATTCGGAAATATCAACACAGAAGTTGTTAATTGTCTGGTTGTTTATACTGAATAACCTAATTTCACATTTCTGGCAGTCAATTTTATATACTATTAAATGCTGATTGGTCTACATGATATCACTCAGGTAAAAATTACAAATGTAATACGCGGAGTAATAAAACTTTGTGGGATGCTTATAAATGTCTAAAATATCCATTTTTCTGTTAGTCATGCACAAGGAATGACGCTATTGTCAATTTAGTGATACTGATTGATAAAACAGATCATACCATGGAACCAGGAAAGGAATAAAAAGCAATAAAATACAGTTTAAGGTGGTTTTGATATAGTGATAATTCACATTTTTATAGTTAAAGATATTGGGTATGAGTAAAAACCATCAAAATGGTTTGACAGAACTCAAAATATCTCGTCTTGATTGTTACAATGCTACATGACTAACATGAATAAGCACTAGACTAATCTAAAGGTTTAAATGGTTATAAACAGGTTTGTGTTGACTAAATGAGTCAACAGTCCCTAGCTATCACAGTATAGATATTGTTGGTTTTGTTGAAATGAATGGAATGGAAATAGTTCATGTGTCTGACCATGAACCGTTCATCTCTTAGTGCTGTAGCTAAACAGAATCAACTGAATCCAAACTGAATCGTTCATGTCCAAGATACCCATCGGTAGCCTCCATTCAATCGCTGACCAAAACAGCGTGTTTCCTTTCAGCCATATGTGTAATAATAGCATTTGTCTGTGAATGGAAATTTTTGGGGATCAGCAGTTACATATAGGAAGGGTCATTTTTGCCCGAAGATTGTTCGTCACAAAAAATAAAGGACTCTTGAGAAGATTCTTGCTTCTTTTTCTGACCGATTCGAAGCCTGCATTTATTAATACAGGCCTTCTTCAGCTTAGATGATTCCACAGGTGTCCATCCATCTATAGTAGAACAACGCAGAACATACGCTGTGAGGGGAAAAAAAGAAAATTTTAATTAAAAGTATTTTAAGGAAAACAACAGGAAATTTAAGTTTAGTAAATTAGAAGTGAAGGCTTTGAGACAAAGAATAGTCACTTAAGTCTTTGTAATATAAAGAATATTCACAAAATAAACTATGTAAAATGTATGAATGCACTTTTATTCAAATTTAAGTCATGTTATTTAAAGTAATGTTTTAACAGTCTCTGATTTAAATTTCAGTAGCAATGTTTCAATAAAAATACATATGTAAACATTACTGTTTATTGCTATTATGCATAGTTACATCAGCGCAATTAAATACAGAAAAAAGTTTCCTTCCTCATTTTGTGGAAAACAGCATAGAACATGCTTATTTATTTTTAGTGATTTTGTGGTCTATAACATTTTACATCTACTTGATGGTTCTGAAAAAAACAAACAAACACATTTTTAAGCCATTCAAAGTGAACAGGCATAAATATTAAAATATATAATGAATAACAGCAAAAGTCTGGGATCAATAACATTTTTTAATGTTTTTGGAAGTCTCTTCTGCTCACTACGTATGCATTTATTTCAGCAAAAATACAGTTAAATCAGTAATATTGTGAAATATTATTACAATTTAAAATAACTGTTTTCTATTTGAATATATTTATAGAAAATGTAATTTATTCCTGTGATGCAAAGCTGAATTTTCAGCATCATTATTCCAATTTTCAGTGTCACATGATCTTTCAGAAATCATTCTAATATGCTGATTTGCTGCCCATTTCTTATTATTATTCATATTGAAACTGATATTCATATTAATATTTTTGTGGAAAGTATAATACATTTTCCAGGGTTCTTTGATGAATAGAACTAAATGTGTCATTGCTAAAAAAAAATCAGTGGAATGGAAAAACGCACAGCCCTGAATCGTTCTGAGATGTTAAGTAAAAGCTGGCTGTCCCATTTCAAATACTTACACATAATCCCATCCACTCTTCTTCTGTCCAAAATCTTTTTCCCGTCAGGGACTTTTCCCCTCTTCCCAAAAGCGACGGCCCCGTTAAGATCCTCCTCGCTGAAGAAGTGCTCGAACAGCAGGTGGAAGAGTCTCATGCTGTCCTGCCGGGACTCCTGCAGCATGGATGCCAGTTTGTAGTGCGGCAGGTAGAGTCCGCTCCCAGGAAACAGCTCCTGCTCTCCCAGTCGGGCTGGACTGGACAGAGGCATCTGCGTGCGCTCGTGAAAAACCAGGATTCGATCAATGACCGTCTGCAGGTTTTGTAGAGTTATAGTATCTGCATAAATAATGAGACATACATTAAAACGAGTTTCCCTGTTGACATATCTGACGGCGCATCAATCACAATTTTTAGAGATTTGTATCGGACTGCTAGCTCACCTATGCTTGTTATAAACTCTTCCAGGTGTTTTCTCTCTTCAAAATACCTCTCACTGTTTGGACTGAGATCTGACGGGCAGAACTGCTCTTCTGAACTGTGTGCAGCTGGAATCAGATGCTCTGTAATACATCAAATGAGCGTTTTAGGAGCTTTAATTGAGGATCAACTCTTCCGTCCAGACCAATCAGCTGGCAGAAACCAAATGCACAACATACTTCAAACCAATGCATTTCCCACACAACATCACAGTAAAGGACTGGTCTGTATTTCAGTTCATACAACTGGCGAGTCCACAGACAATAAAGCCATTTTCATGAGAGAAATTATTTTTATTTGCCATGATGCAAAGTTTCCTCCAAATTCATTTGCCTCATGCAAATTCATCCATTATAAAAATAAATACAGAGGAAAAATTCAACTAGCGTACCACAGCACAGCTGTAGCGTTAAGGTGAGTATCACAAAACCTGTCAATGTATTGCGATCAAACACATTAGGGACCATTGAGATTGTTTGCATTCTGACATTAATTTGATGAAAAATAAGCACATTTTCTGCCAAATTCTAACAACTTTTTTATCACAATTCATATTTCTGATTACAATAACAAGATTATAATAATATATATGTATGTGCATACATTTAATCTAATTGTATTCAATCTTAACCTTAATAAGAGTGTTACAAAAAACTACCATAGAAATGTCACAATGCAAAAAAAAAAAAAAACCTCATAGTGTTTCTTAAAATAGTCTATGTGAAACATATCTTCTTATTTTCTTCTTTTAATTTCAGGTAAATATGAGCTGGTTAGGTTATTGACAGGTTTTGTGAGATTTACCAATTAATATAAAACTGCAATATTTTTTGAGCTTAAGTTCTTGCACAAAAAAACTAACCATGGAGGGCTTTCAAAATCACAGCGTAATCCATCTTCTCTTGTGAACCTGTAAACAGAATAAAATTATAGTTTGTCCACAATAAAGACATATTAATATTATCTATTAAGCATTTTAATGCATGCTTATGATAAAACACATAATCATACGACACTTTAACAACATTAACTCTACTGACATCCATTTTCCTCTCAATAAAGAGAGAATGTGTCAAGAAAACTCACCTGTTATTTTCGTTCGGTTTATTTGGAGTTAAAGCAATAACAGCCTCATCCATTTCCATCTTGACTGAAATGTCAAATATCCCCAGAGTCTCTTGGGAAAACAGCTTAATGCCTTATTGCAGAATGGGAGAGGACGCCAACTCATTAACTAGCTTACCAAGACTAAATAACTGCCTGTATGATTGTGAATTTATTCATAATGCCATGAAGAGAGATACTTCCCAGAAAAAAGTAATCACAATGAAGCACAAATCTAGTTACGGGAAAAAAAAATATTGAACCATTAACCACTTAAATATTGAACCACAAAGTAAAAATATTAGTTTTTTTCACAACTGTCAATCAACAATTAAAATGAGGAAAACTTTTGCATTACATTGTTATTATGAAATTAAACCGTTTCAACAAAAAATTCTGGAATAATCTGATCTAGTTTTTTTTTTCCCTCAGATTTTTTAAATACAGTAGTAAACAAAAAACCTACATGGATGAATGATATTACCAAAGACTATAGAATACCTTATTACCAGTGTTGGGCACATTACTTTAAAAAAGTAATTAGTTATAGTTACTTCTCACAAATAGTAACTGAGTTACATCATTATAAAAGTAACTAATTACCAGGGAAAGTAACTATTTATGAAGGTAATTTAATGCTTAAAAGATTTGCATGTGTAGGGTATCATTCCGGCAGCGAGAATGTTCCTGAACTAAATGAAGATTAATGTTTGGCGCATGATGTGTTTATTGAACCAATCAGATAAGAGTAAATGGAGAGTCAGCAAGAGCCTCATTTGATTGGCTACAAAAAGGTGGACCCGCCCTCCCCTCAAGCTTGCAAAACTCAGTTAGTGAGAGAATCGTGCCAAAACTGTAAGCGCTGATAAAAGAAAGATGGAGCTGTACATATCGGTTTATTTCGGGAACTTTTTGTCCTACATATACGACAAGTCATTTAGACATTTGACAGTCTGTTTTTTTACACATACAGATTGGTTCTACACGGTTAATCCGTTTTGCAGTTCTTTAAACTGTTGTTTTCGCTTGCAAATCACTGATCACAGGCTTGCAGTGCTTTTGACCGTATTTTGGCGAAAAAAAACGTGCCAAAAGTGCAAGCGCAGAAAAATGGAAAGCGGAAGAATACAGATCATATTTATCTTGCGTTAGCATGAAGCTGCAGTTTCACAATACATGAATTACACTTGCAAAAAAAGTAAAATGCTGCAAATATTTTTTTCTTGCACTTGAATCTTGATTTGCACCTTTACAAAAATTTTTTTGCGCATGCAAATTTAATTTACGTTTACAATCTTATGTACACATGCAAATCTTTTAGGCATTAAATTACCTTCATAACTATTCCGTTATTTTTTTTTTAAATGTTCAAATATGTCAAATAACTTGGATGCCCCCAATATTAAATAAGTTAAATGAATGAAATGGACACTAAATAGAATAAATTATTATTATAAAACATTGTACACTAATCTACACTAAAAAACACTATTTTAATGTTTCTGTGGGACAATGTGAGAAACACCTATCAAATTCAATATAGTATTGTAAATATTATCAACCCTCTATGGACACCTTGGCAATAGAATCGCCATTGGCTGGTAAATTTTTTATAGCATTATAATATGATATTGTGATAATTTAGCATTATAAGATGATAAAACTTTAGTAATTACAATAACCATGAATGCATATTTGTCATGGTGGTGGTGCTTAAGATATTGTTTGCCATTTAGTGTTTTTATAAAAAAAGGGGGGGGGGGGACTAAAAATAATAGTGATGACAAAACTACTACGATTTCTACTACTAACAATATAAAATGCACTAAGGATTAATGAGCTGCTGGGTTCATGAATATTAATCACGTTGTCTGCGTTCGCTAGAATTGATTTGCTTAAATCAAAACAGGGACGATAATAGGTGTGCGCCAGCCAATGAGATTGTCGTTTGCACATTAGTTCCACCCACTACCAGAGAAACCGGCAGTTCTTAAAAGCTTAAGCATTCCAAAGGAACTCCGTTATTTTGACAGGAAAATACAACAGAGAATATCGTTTACATGTAGCGCGTCAATTCTGCATGTTATGTAAGACTCGCTCGCTCTGTATGTTTCTTTTCGTGTGAGACAAAGCGACGGCGAGTCGTGCTCCATCACACTAGAGTTTACGGTACGTCAAGTACAGGTACACTGCGCATCCATTCAGATGAACTGAAAAATAAAGTTATAATGATATTAGCCTATAATAAATTATAGTAACGCCGCATTTTATTGTCAGTAATGGTAACGGTGTTGTAACGGGGGATACAGTAATTCGTTTGATTACTTGTTACTGGAAAAATAACTCCGTTAGTAACGCCGTTTATTTACAGTGCACAGCATAAATGGGTACACCCCCTCTGAAACTTAACACATTCAGCAATTACTCTTTACTTAGAAGACACGTTAGTGTTCTTTAGAGATATAATATTCCAGCAAGTCTACTTGATCAGTTACCAAAGAAGAATGTTAAAATTCATGAAAATACGATTTTCTTATCAAAGTGATAAAATATTGTGTTGCAAAAATGAGTACACCCTCCTGAAAGTTACTAAATAAAACTAAATAAAAATTCCTGGTGTAACTTTAAGGCAAGTTATGATCAACAGGTAAGTATGTTGAACCAAAACTGTTGAAGATAAGTCATTTCTTGACAATGAAATGTGTTAAATAGCCCACTGAATCATTCTCGGACTTAATACTGACAACAGTAAAACCACTTGAGAGAGAACTGCCTGGAGATTTATTTCTTAGCATAAAAGAGGACAATGGTATAAGAGGAATACTAAATTTTTGTTTCAAGTGTGAAAATATAGCAAAAGTAACAGAAATTCAAAAACAATGGACGTGTGAAAAGGCCCCTGAAATAATTAGGCCTTCACTTTAAATGTTCATTTAGTGATGAGTGAGTTTTTGCTAGAAAAAGAGCAGGAGAAACACCAAGAAAATGTCTCAGAGCCGGCAAAAGCTATGAAAAGAGTGACACTTTATCTCACACAGTATGACGCAGCCTGCAGAAGTGACATGCATGGTTGTTTATCCACACAAGAACTATCTACTGTAGCCAAAGCAAATTAAACTCATTTAACCTCTTCTAAGGCCCATATTTACAAAATAGAGACTTTTGGGAATCCATACTCTGGTCTCAAGAGACCAAGTCAATCATTTCGGATCCAAAAGCATCCAAAATG
>JAFVLL020035325.1:0-21360 GCA_021397915.2 Tor tambroides
GCTATGGTTTGAGATTTTTTAGAAAATGTTTGATCGTTGCTTTCTCGTCCATAAATTTGCATTACTTTACTTGAAGGAAACAACTGCAAGAACCAGTTTTATTCTACTTGTAGATGGTCTTCAAATGGAGGAGAAGCTAACTTTAGTTCTTATAAGGTGTCAAAAAAGTGAAGCATTTTCAAGGCAAATGCACTGATTTGTGTGTTCCTTGCTTGAGATAATGAGCCAATACAGAGGATAGATCTACAGGCCATAGCTATTACCTTGGCAAGATCTAGCTATGGTTTGAGATTTTTTAGAAAATGTTTGATCGTTGCTTTCTCGTCCATAAATTTGCATTACTTTACTTGAAGGAAACAACTGCAAGAACCAATTTTATTCTACTTGTAGATGGTCTTAAAATGGAGGAGAAGCTAACTTTAGTTCTTATAAGGTGTCAAAAAAGTGAAGCATTTTCAAGGCAAATGCACTGGTTCATCTTTTTTCTGAAGAAGACAACTTTGATCGTATAGATAAGAGTAAATGTACCATTAGAAGATGTAAAACATGTTATGTTACCCCCAGGTGTTGGTATATCGATAAACTACGGACAAAGAGAAACCTTTGGCATCAATACACAGACACAAATATATTTTGGGAATTCTTGGGTCATTAAATTATATATTGGGATATAATTTTGTCATTATGACATATATGTTTGGATATGATTTGCAGTTTAAACAGCCACAATAATTTCGTTTACATTACACTGAACCCAACCGCATCCCTAAACCTATCCATTTCTCAATATAAAACAATACAAAACTCTGTCTATGAAAGGCAAATACAATTACAGTCACAATTTATTGTAAAAATTAGTCTTCCAAGACCAAACGATTACTTTGTGTGAGAATCAAATCCAAAAGGGATCACCGTCTCCATCTGCCGTAACACTCAAAAAGCACAAACACATTAAAAATGGCCCCCTGTGGAGCGTTGTGTTAGCTTTGCTTGTGAAATGCTGTTGGCTCTGGTGTGTCTTGAGTGACTGTGTCATGTTAAAGTTTAGATTTATCTTATGAAGGAGATACAGTATGACTTCGTTAACAAAGTGTCATCATTTTCAGTCAGTTCCTTACACTAAGACATATCGTATGGCTAGACTTGGAAGGCAACACAAGTTGTCTGTGATACTTTTATACTGTTTTTGTTCAGTTTTTGCTATATATATATATTTTTTTTTACAAATGGTTATATAATTCAGTTGTACTTTTACAAATGCGTGCAGAGAATTAGAGCTTCACAATTCTGGATAAATTGAGAATCACAATTTTTTCTTTGTCTCATATAGAGATCACGATTCTCCCTCGATTCTGAACTAAACAAAATAATGTGTGACAAAAAATTATTGCTGTAGTCTGTTTAAAAGTGTTTAATTAATTTGAATTAAGTATTAAAAATTAATATACATGTATTTCAAATATATTATCCCAGTATTTCTGTGATAATATGAATGACTGTAAGACAGAAATAATACCGTGTAGTTGAAAAGACTGTTTTTGAAGATGTTTCTTACCTAAACATGGTAAATGTCTGCTCTTAGTGTCAGTGGCAGTTGTGTTCCGGTATAATTTTTTTCAATGTAATAGATACGGGCGAATGGTTGTCATTTAAAAATGGGATCACACGGGTGTTTGAATCGAGATCGCAATCTTTTAACCATTAATCGTGCAGTTCTACAAAGAATTAAATGCATCTTGATATGATGAATAAAGGAATTCATCAAATTTAATGGACTTGCTAGTTTGTCAATGTAACAATGCCTAGGGGTACCTTTAGTGTCATGCAAGGCAGTTTTTAGAGAATGGGTTGCGTTTTAAGCTGATTTCACACGGCGTTTGATTGTTTGATTGTTTAACTGCAGGTCTGTTTTCACATTGCACTATTTCTAATCAAAGTATAAGCACTGATTTGAGTGCTAGGGGCATCTGTGTAATAATACACCAGTTTCAATGTACTTTTTGAAGAACTGGTACCTTTGATTTAACATCAACACTTACAGAGAGGCACTTGAGTTTGTCTTCAAATACAATGCAGGAGATGCAAAGCTGCTTTCCAAAGGCAATTTATTCAGAAGCAAGCAGCTTTGAGAAATGCATTATTCTGTAATTAGTGTGACCGGGAGTGTGTCTAGATGCAAATTATACATCTGCAAAAGCAGTTCACTCACGTGAGTCTAGATGGACGTTTTGAAGCAGACTTAGTGGTGCACACCCAAATTCGAAAACTGCTTTCACACCAACCAGATGAACCGAACTCTGATGTTAAAATTGGGTTCGCACCAAAAACTCTAGCATGAGGGGGTCATCCAAACAGCCTTGTTCTTCTATCTTTAAAGAGCCAGTGTGTGCAGTGTGGTCATTTAATGTCAGCTGGCCATCTAGAGAGAAAAAAAAAAAACACTGGGTATTGATGACTGTGTGACATTCAAACGAGAGAAAGACTGTGTGAGAGACATCTTGTAGGAAGAGGAGCTCAGTTTTGTAAAGATAGACCCTTATTTCACTTGCACATTCAGTTAAAATGATCTAATCTAATTTAATACCAGCCAAGATTTGAGATAGAGAGGAGGATATGAGATGTGGAATTGGGTATGGCATTGGTGGGAAAGGCATGTGTTTTAATTAAGAAGTCTAGCAGATGTGATCTAGTAGATAGGGAAAAAACTGTGGTCTGAGGACAGAACCCTGGGGTACTTTTGTAATGAGGAAGCCTTTATATGTAAAGTACAGTCAAGGAAAGCACAAATTTAGGGAGGAAGGTATATGCATACTAAAAGTCAACAAACCTATTTTTTTTATTTATTTATTTATAGTAATTTTGTTGACAATATTAATACTGTGTAATGTTTTCTGTAAATGTCTGTATATAAATTGAATTTATTGGTGCTATAAACTGAGAAGTTACAGTATAATCTGTATCCTAATTTTATGTAAAGGTTCCTAAATGCTTCTTTTTGATTTTGTACAAGAATTAGCCTAGTTCCATTCTATTTGTGTTTCACATAGGGGTGTGCGATATATATCGTCTGCGATAATATCGTAATTGTTGTTTTAACGATGTGCGATTTGACATTATCGAGTATTTTGCAAAAACCATTCAAAACACCTCTACAGAGTGCACCCTTACATTACGTGAAGTCTAGACTAGTGCGCGTGCACATTTAGAGTGTGTTCTTTCACTGTATGATTCAGTCTATTAAAATACATTTAGAATGATCACAAAATTCAAGATATGGCGACAGAAAATGTATATATTTATATCATTTCATATAGTTAATCAATATCACACAAAGAGTGCCATTTCTTTCTCCAAAAATTACTATGATTACAAACTTAATATTAATTTTTTTTTTTTTTTTTTTTTACAACCGTTCGAAAACAGGAAGTTAATCAAGAGACTAACGTTTTAGGCACCATATTGCCTGTTTTTGCTCTGTTTTGACAACAAAAGTCATTCCAAACAAAGCAACAGCACTGTTTTACGTCTCTGAGCAACATGACGGTGTTTCGTTCCTGAATGAATCAACCGTTTGAATGATTCAGTTCAATTGCAATGACTCACTCATTAACAGCGACTTGCTGCCACCTGCTGGTGGTTTTAATTTCACATTTAAATTTTATTTTTATTATTTAAATAATTTCAAATGACAGTTTTCAACATTTTATGTTTAATTTATCGAACATTATTTATGCATTTGTAATTGCAGGTTAAATGCATTTGTTCTGCACTAAACAGTAGTGTGTAGGGCTGTGCAAATAATCGAATGTGATGATCATGCGCATCTAGTCAGTAAAGCTGGTTCTGTGATTAGTAGTAAATCTCCTTCATGTGCTTTCAGATGGAGCGGCATTTACTACACAGAGCCGTAGTTCACTGACAAGCTACTCAATATCGCATTCATAATCGCAGATGAATCGCATTTGATTATGAACGCGATATTGCGTAGCTTGTCAGCGAAATACGGCTCTGTGTATTAAAGGCCGCTCCATCTGAAAGCACGTGAAGGAGGTTTACTACTAATCACAGAACCGGCTTTTTACTGACTAGATGCGCATTATCATCACATTCCATTATTTGTACAGCCCAGTGTGTAAATACATCTAAATGCCACTTCAGATTAGGGCTGCACGATTATGACAAAAATCAGAATTGTCGATTATTCGCTTGAAATTGTAATTGCGATTATTAATTACGATTAACACAATTTACATTGAATGATGTTTATACCATTGTTTGAAGCAACTGCATGTCATTTTTTTATGAAAATAAACGAGCTGACAACGGAAAAACTTTTATTGCTTTTCTATAAGCCTCATGTCAACTATTCACTGGATTGGTTTCTTAAAAAAAATATGCATGATATTATAATGTTAAACTAAAACTATAAATAAAACAATGTAAAAACCCTTAAGATAACCTGTAGAAAGAAAAAAAAAACACATCTTAAGCACTCAGAATAACATAAGTGGACTTTGAACGATTAATTGCCTTTTTGAACGATTACGTAATTGTGGCATCCATAATTGGAATTGCGATTAGAAATTCGATTAATTGTGCAGCCCTACTTTAGATGCTGCTTCTGTGTTTCCTCTGCATTGCAAAGATGAATTTTATTGATACTGATTTCATTTGCTTGGTAACAGCATAGATGTCTTATTATTCTAATTCACTGATTAAATGTAAGAATTTGACTCAAAAGATAACGCACACTTTAAAAAAAGAAAGGCTTTATAAAGGTAAAAATGCCTATAAAAGGTAAAAATAAATGTAAACTTATTGGAAATGATTCATTTCTATCAGTGTGAACTGACCACCACACAGAATATGAAGAATATCAAAAACTTTAGGAGTCAGCTGTCTATGGCAGTCCTTAAGATACCAGCACAATAACACACTCAGCAAAATATCGTCTAATTATTGTTATCGATAAAATCCAAGAAAATATCGAGCAACAACTTTCTTATATCAGTTTTAATACAGTACTTTCAAACATGAACAGACAATATATTGTTGCCTTTTTATTATAGAGTTCCACTTAAAACCTGACATCCTTTAAAGATCGTCAGTACTTTAACACAACCTGTATGAAATAATAATAATGAAATGAAATAACTTTTTTTTTGTTTTGGTAGAGAGGAGGTTTAATATAACAGGAGGGTTATTCCAGCTGAGCTGTATCTTTTCTAGTGATAATTCTCTTACCGTGCTGAAAGGGCCCTTGTCCTGTCCTAGATGTCCTGCCTTTTTTATCAGCATGGCTTTCAGAAGCTCATCTCATTCACAAGTTTATGCCTCCCCTGTCCTACTGTAAGCAATGTCAACTAACACCCCAGTGTTAAAAGCACAAGTATGTTGAGAGCTACATATGGTGTATTAAAAAAAAGACTAGTAAGCAGAAAAGAGATGCTGCCCTTTAGTTCTTGCCTCATGTGTGATGCTCTCAAGAGGGGAGTGGGTTCAGGGTGAGATGAAACAAACAGGTTTGAGTACACACTGAAAGTACGAGTGGCTGTTCCATTGATCAGGCACTTTAACGGGAGAACGCTGCAATGGGACTCCTACACAAAACCATCAGAGGTGCCACAGGTCACACCGAATGTCTGAAATTATCCCGCTTTCTCAGCAAGATAGGTGGTCTGTGCAACAAAAACAGAGTGCTTGACTCTTCAGGGCCGTGAATGTTGGGTAGGCCCAGAATCTCCAGCCTCAGAACTTCCACCCATCATTCATTCATTCAAGTCAAATATGTCCTTATGACAGTTTCTTATTCATTTTGTTGATATCTAGCAGAAAACTGTGTTGGTGCTGCCAGATCTTGATTAGCAAAATATGATGCAAAACTAACTCGAATAATAAAAAAAAAAAAGTCTGCTGAAAACATCTAACATTTTTTGGCATAGACAAAGTATGTTGAAGTATGTTGATATGTTATTTAGCAACATGCTTGAGCGAACTAATCAAAATGAAGCACTCTGTATACTTGGTTAAGAAGTTCAGATCTGGGTCTGAACCACCCATTCATTAACAGACTAATGCATTATGTGATGCTATTTTCAAAAGTGCTCCAATCAGATTGCTTAGCTGCCATGTAACTTTCAGTAGTCGGTGCATATTTTTTTTCCCTGTCAAAACACAAAATTATGTTTAAAAGGTATTAGGTTGATATTATGAGCTCCTGAGGATGAACCAATTGCTGAATTGGCCTATTGTACCAATTCATGCAATGTAAAAAACGATTTTTCTAAGTTGTAAGAAAAACTAAGGTTATTGGAGTACATTTTACAGGAAAATACTATTTTAGTCTTTCTGCTTCAGAATTTCACGTTCAATTCAGTGTGTTACTTGCCATTTCTTTGTAATTAATTGTGAAATTTATTAACAATTCCAGACTGAAAAGTTTTTTTTTTTTTTTTTTTCTGCACCAGTTGTTTTTTTTTTTAGTGTGGCTTCAAATGTTTGGATAATAGAAGTTTTGTTTGCGACTCCGAGTAACAAATGGTCTAGTAAGTACTATATTTTGGACAGACAAAAAAGAAAAAAAAACAGACATTTTTTCTTTTCTTTTTCTCACAATAGGCAAGTCATTATTTGCTCAGTCTCATCATTTCCAAACCGCATGACTTATTTGCTTCCGTGGGTTAAAAAAAGAAAGAAAAAAAAAAGATATTTTAAAGAAACTTAAAGGGATAGTTCATTCAAAAATGAAAATCTGATGTTTATCTGCTTATCCCCAAGGCATCCAAGATGTAGGTGACTTTGTTTCTTCAGCAGAACACAAACGAAGATTTTTAACTCAAAACGTTGCAGTCTGTCAGTCATATAATTGCAGTCAATGGGACTCACGGCTTTGAGAGAAAAAAAAAAAAACATTCACAGACAAACCCAAATTAAACCCTGTGGCTTGTGATGATACATTGAGGTCTAAAGACATGAAACGATCGGTCTGTGCAAGAAACCCAGTGATTACCTGTGATCCACCACACTGTCCAACTGTCCTGAATGCAGTCACAACACCCAGTTGGTGATGCGTCTTCTTTTTTTTGTAGAGTTAAAAATCTTTGTTTGTGTTCTACTGAAGAAATAAAGTCACCTACATCTTGGATGCCCTTGGGGTAAGCAGATAAACATCAAATTTTCATTTTTGGTTGAACTATCCCTTTAATGCATGTTCAAAATGTGTCTATTTTAAACTTTTAAGCTTCAAATAGACAGAAACACCATATATGTAGTCCAAATGACTTGTTAACTATATTCTAAGTCATCTGAAGTCAAAAAAATAGATTTTTCTTCCCACTAACTGTTCGCTAACTGGAGATTTACTGTGACCAGATCACTGAGAAATATCAGTGCAATTTGTGAATGATCCATCCAGTCCCAATTGTGAATCAAATTAACTGGTTCATTGAAAATAATTAACCCACAAGAGTGATATTTTCACCATCAGTCATGGCCGCTATTATATACAACAGTAGTGTTGCAGTAAACTCTCATGAACTGTATAATTAACATGACCTGAAGTAAGAAAACAGTAACAAGATTTCTATTTTTGGGTGAACTTTTTCCCTAAGTGTCTCCTTTGTCCTTGAATAAAAGACATACAGGTGGGAGATTGGTAGTCTCAGTCATGCTGGTTTAGGGTAAGTCAGAGTAATTGGCCTCCAACCGGTGGATTCATTAACACAGAATCAAATTCCACAGACTCATTTAAAGTAGGAGCAATGCGTTGCATGCTGTGAAGCAAATCCTACGAGTGCTGCCTTTACTTCTGAGAATTAGAGATCACAGTCATATGATATACGATCCTGAAGATGCTTATCCTCAGAAGATCTTTAACCTATTCTGTAATGAATAATCGTACGTTTAATAAAACCCACCAGCTTTAATATATAGACCTCAAGTCCTGTTAGTCCAAGTGTCATCCTCAATATTTAGACCTCACCTCAAACGCTCCTTTCTTCAAAAGCACATTTCCTCAACTTTTTATGAGGACGATGACTCAGATTGTTTACAGGGCATTGCATAACTAATTACTGCAGAGTGGCACTAGTGCTGGGGAAGCTTTAAAACTTTAGCTTGCAAGTTACTTAACAAAAAGTAGTGAACTACATCAAAGCTATTTAACGAAGGAATTTCATTTATGAAGGTGTTTGTTCATTTTTAGTGTTGGGAGGCTTTAAAGCGTATTTTAAATTACATTGAAACTACATTAAAGGAATTTCATTTATGCCATTTGTAATTTTTATTGTTGGACGAGCTTTAAAACATCACTATCTATCTATCTATCTATCTATCTATCTATCTATCTATCTATCTATCTATCTATCCGGTGTTTCCCACAGGATTTTGTGAGACTTGTGGCGGCAGGTGACATCACATATTAATTTGTATATTTATGATGTCATTGCATCAAGTTTGCGTTCAGACGAGTTTTGGCATTTAAGATCTGTTCTACTCTATGAAAAGTCACATACTGTAATACAACTGAATGCCCAATAAAGCTGTTCATATTATGTTTTCTGTTGTCATACATGAAACAAGTATAAATAGTATACACGACCCATTATTACTACGTTAACCAGGAATCACTCTCACTATACTCCGTAAATCCTGATTTATAATGGCAACATCGTCTGATAAAATCAATATACATCTAACTTACACTAAAAAGCGACTATATGCGGTGGTTTTGGCTATATTACTGTTTTGTCTAATTCAGCGCACTGCCTGCGTCTAAGTAACAAACTATGTACATATTAACAGGTGCTCTATCTATCTATATATCTATCTTTCTAAGCTCCATATTGATACTTCACTCGTACTGCGTCTGCTAAGACGCTACGGGAAAAAGTCCTTTTTCGGCCATTGGTTCATGCAGTACATTTAAAAACAAACCAATGGCTCGACAGCGGTGCTGCACGAACCTATGGCCTCGAAGCCCGTCAGAATGGGTGGAGCCATCTGGCTATAGAAGCGGCCGCTTTGCCATAGGATTCAGATTTCTTCTCCTTCAGCGACGACGACGTTCTTCATTGATCTCCGCTGACTGAAGAGCCTGCTCGCCGTTGACACACCTCACAGTGGAACAGCGATCTTCTGCTCGGCTGATTTGCCGCCTTTCCCACTGCCTTCAGCACCACACAGCAGTGGTCCAGCTTCCCCTGCCGCCATCCGGCGAGCCCTATCAGAGCAAATTTCTAAAGAGCACATTTCCGCGGCGTTGCTGTAAATGCACACCGATGACAGCCACCGTGAGTGCGTTTCCTGCTTGGGGAAATCCCATGCGGAATCCTCGTTCACTGAGACGGATTGTTCCTACTGTGAGAACATGAATCTCACCTCTTTGCGCTCGCAGATAGTTTTCTTTTCAGAAAGCGACTCCGCCCCTCGTGCCCTCTCGTTTTCTTCCTACCAGGAGCCTGTGAGGGAAAAACAGCGGGGCAGAGGATCACAGCGCTTTGATGTGAACGAGCTCACGTCAGCTCAGGTCCCACGTGCCTCGCTCTCTCCGCACAGAGAGGCTTCCCCCGTCCTCTTCACCCAGCCAGACCAGCGTCCCTCTGCCAGAGCGAGTGATCTGGTCTCGTTCGGTGGGAGTGACATCATTGGCAGACATGTCGAGTTTGACTGCCGACCCCGCCCCCCCTGTAGGACATGTAGGCCATGTAGGACGACTTCAGCCCTCTCTGGACGTGCCTACTCCTTGGCTGGGCAAGCAGCCTCTGCGCTCCACTCTATGGCGGTTCTCCAGGTCTTCCAGGCCAAACTCCTCGCCAGCATGGATGAGTCTGGCCCGGACCCTGCGACACCCTTGGTGCGCCACCAAGGCCACGGCTCAGGCTATAGTGTGTTCCATGGCCAGTCTAGTGGTGGTAGAGTGCCACTTATGGCTGACCTTGACGGAAATCAAGGACGCCGACAAGGTCCCATTCCTTGATGCCCCAATTTCTCCCAATGGTCTGTTCGGTCCAGCGGTCGAGGGCTTCGCTGAGCGTTTCACTGAGGCACAAAAGTCATCCCAGGCCATGCGACACTTCCTGCCAAAATGCTCTAGCTCTGCAGCTGCCTTGGGTCGCCCTGAAGCCTGCACCTGTGGCTGCTGCCGCCACCCAGCCAGCCAAGCCTGAGCCTCGACGACGTTCCCGCTCGGCGAGATGCTACCCATTTCCGAAGCGCCAGGATAAGCCGGCCCAAGATAGCGCTGGATCCCGCGCCTCTGGCGTCGTCCTGATCTAAGGATCAGAAAGAGGAGGGGACCAAGTCTCGCTGCAGCCAGACCACCCCCCAAGCTGCCTCTCATAAGCCGCCAATCACCCCGTCCAGTTCCGGGTGTAGTTGGCGATGTGTTTCCTGCATATTCTGGGCCCGTTCAAGTGCCCAAGCAGCGATATGCTGTTATAGCGGTCAAACTAAAACACAAACAATTTCAAAAAGAGAGCAGATTTCCTCTTACATTTCTTGCGAGTACCGTGTCCCCTTGCAGTGACTAGGCACTAGAACCAATCCAACCTCTGTCTTCCCGGGCCGAGGCATGGCAAGCCATCCCCAGAGTGTCAGAGTGATTTCTGGGCACAATAAAGCAAGGCTATTCACTTCAATTCGCTCGGAGACCCCTGCGTTTCAGCGGGGTGGTCCCCATGTCCGTTCAGAGCGGAGACGCACATGTCCTGCGCTCCGAAGTGAAAAATCTGCGGGTGAAAGGAGCCATAGAGATGGTTCCTCCAGCCCAGATCGAGTTAGGCTTTTACAGCCATTACTTCGTCTTCCCCAAAAAGGATGGCGGCCTGCGGCCCATCCTCGATCTCAGGCGCCTGAATCATGCCCTCATGAAACGCCCGTTCAGGATGACTACACTAAAACAGATCCTCTCGCAAATCCACCCAGAGGACTGGTTCTTTTCTCTGGACTTGAAAGACGATTACTTTCACATCCAGATTGCCCCCCACCAGAGGCGTTTCTTGAGATTCGCCTTCGAGAGAGTGGCTTATCAATACACGGTCCTTCCCTTCGGGCTGTCCCTGGCTCCACGCACTTTCACAAAGTGCATAGATGCGGCTCTTTCCCCTCTGAGGCAGAAGGGAATCCGCATTCTCAACTACCTCGACAACTGGCTTGTTCTGGCCCAGTCGGAGGCGGAGTCATCTCACAGAGCCCTCCTCCTCAGCCACTTAGAATGCCTGGGGCTCAGGGTGAACTTTGCCAAGAGTGCACTGTCCCCCAGCCAACAAGTTTCATTCCTGGGAACAGTGTTCGACTCAACTCAAATGAGAGCGGTGGTCACGACAGAGCGTGCTCTGGCCATACAGCAGCTCACGGCCTTCTTCAAGGCCGGTGCCTCTTGCCCCCTCAAGATGTTTCAAAAGCTGCTGGGCCTTATGGCTGCAGCGTCTCCAGTGCTACAGTTGGGCCTGCTTCATATATGTCCCCTTCAGTACTGGCTGCTTATCAAGGTAGACCAAGCCTGTGTAACAGCCCTGGGCCCCAGGACGAATGTTTAATGGATGGAACAGGGCGTTCCTCTGGGAATGGTCTACAGGAAAAAGGTAGTCTCGACAGATGCTTCCAACACGGGTTGGGGAGCTCTGTGCAAAGGAAAACTGACATTCGGCCACTGGTCGAAAGTGGAGGACAGTCTGCACATCAACTGCCTCGAAATGCTGGCGGTATGTCGGGCCTGTAAAACCTTCCTGACAGACCTAAGAGGACACCACGTCCTGGTCCGTTCGGACAGCATGACTGTAGTGTCCTACATATATCGCCAGGGAGGGCTGTCCTCGGGGCGTCTTTTTGTGCTGGTAGAACGCCTCCTGGAATGGGCTCAGCTCAACCTGCGCTCGCTGAGAGCAGCACACGTTCCGGGCAGACTGAACCAAGGAGCGGACATGTTGTCACGGAGCAAAGTCCCCTCAGAACAGTGGATGCTTCATCCGCAGACGGTTCAGAAAATTCGGGAAATTTTTGGCTAGGTGGAAGTACACCTCTTTGCCTCAAAAGACAATTCTCATTGCGCAATCTACTATTCCAAGGACAAGGACGCGTTGGCCCACAGCTGGCCCAACCTCCTTTTCTATGCTTTTCCCCTGATCGCTCTGATCCCGCAGGTAATCAGGCGATGTATCGGTGACATTGTCCTTCCTGCAGGAGCTGTTGGATAAGGGGCGCTCCCCATCCACGCTCAAGGTCTATGTAGCAGCGATAGCAGCAATAGCAGCTTCTCAAGCCCCTATAGCGGGCCAGTCGGTGAGCAGGGACAACCTTGTTGTTCCTTTTCTGAGGGGGGCCAGGAGGCTGAATCTGCCCCATCCCCTCACTGTCCCTAAGTGGGACCTGCCCACTGTTCTGAGGGCCCTGCAGTCTATTGACCTCCGGTCCCTGTCGTTAAAAAAACGTTCTGCTACTGGCGTTAGCATCGGTAAAACGAATGGGAGACTTACAAGCACTCTCTGTGAGCCCTAATTGCCTTGAGTTCGGGCCTGGCAACTCTAAGGTCGTCCTGAAACCGAGGCATGGTTACGTATCTAAGGTGCTCTTTACTCCATTCAGAGTACAGGTTATTTCTCTCTGCGCTTCCTCCCTCAGAGGAGGACCAGGAGTTGAATTTACTCTGCCCCGTTAGGGCGCAAAAAGTCTACATCGACCGTTCCACCCTGTTCAGGCAGTCTGAACAGCTCTTTGTTTGCTTCAGTGGCCGCGCTAAAGGGCATCTGGTCACGAAGCAGAGACTTTCTAAGTGGATAGTTGATGCTATTATGCTAGCCTACTCTTCCTTGGGTCTACAATGCCCCATTGGAGTACGAGCCCATTCAACTAGAGGCGTTGCATCTTCTCAGGCGTGATCTAGAGACGTGGCCATTGCAGAAATTTGCGCGGCGGCCAGTTGGGCGTCCCCGTCCACATTTGCTAGGTTTTATAGCCTAGATGTCCCTGCCTTGCAGGCAAGGGTTCTTTCTGCATAACGGGCATGTACCTGCTTACACAGTACCGCTCTGAGTAGGAGTTTGGCCGTAACATGCTCAAACCTATCAGAGGATTTACTTGTGCGCTCTCGGCCTCCATGGGTGCTGAGGCTATGCGAGTCTTCTGGAACGATCACTCAAGGCCGGGTGTGACCGCCGTGAGCTTAACCCGTTCGTCTAAGGTGTGTACTGTTCTTGTTCCCTCGGACCCTGATGTATTCGTTCCTCTGCCATAGCATGGTGTGATTTTACTGGTTCCCATAGCGTCTTAACAGACACAGTACGAGTGAAGTATCGATAGGGAATGTACTCGGTTACAAACGTAACCTCGGTTCCCTGAGTTACGGGAATGAGTACTGCGTTGCTAGCCGTGCCATGTAGCTGCACGACTCAGTCGTCGCTTCAGTCGAAGTAACCTGAATCCTATGGCAAAGCGGCCGCTTATATAGCCAGATGGCTCCGCCCATTCTGGCGGGCTTTGTGGCCATAGGTTCGTGCAGCACCGCTGCAGAGCCATTGGTTCGTTTTTAAATGTACTGCATGACCAATGGCCATGCAATTGCACTGCATTATTGAAAAAGGCTTCAGTTCAGGAGAAAAAAGGACTTTTTCCAATAGCGTCTTAGCAGACGCAGTACTCGTTCCTGTATCTCAGGGAACTGAGGTTACGTTTGTAACCGAGTACGTTTGGTGTAATTATTCATATTTATATTGTCATAAAGTAAGATGAAGTCCTAAAAGTAATTTTGAATCAATGCCTTTTTTAACAGTACAGTAGATTGCAGTACTAAACATTAAAGTTGTTACTCTATATCTCAAAATGAATTAATACTAAATTAATGGATTAAATTATGAGATGTACAGTTAACAAAACTGACATATTGAACTTGTTAAAAAATAGGTTTTTGAGTATGTGTTACTCTGAAAGCTGCTCTTTTGAGAACTGCTACTGAAAAATGCAGTTAATAACGCTAATAGAATTAAGTTAGTTAAAATTCTAGGTAACGCTGTGGTATAGGGACCAATTCTCACTTTTAACTAGTTGCTTTAGCATGCCTATTAATAACATATTGCCTGTTTATTAATACTTATAAAGGACATATTCTGCATGAGCATAGTCTACATCCCTACCCAATACCTAAACTTAACAACTACCTTACTAACTATTAATAATCAGCAAATTAGTAGTTTATTGAGGTAGTCATATTTAATGGTTTGTTAATAGCGAGAATTGGACCTTAAAATAGTTTGTGACCAAATTCTTCTAATTGTATGTACTCTATTATGATAATGTTTATCAGTAAAGCATTAAAAAGGTGCAGATATGCCAGCATAGAAGATACCCAACATTATTTTTTTCCATGCACATATCGATTTTTCATCTTGTTGACTCCGAGCCCTAAAGCATGCCACATTTTGCTTCCTAGTTATAGTAGGTTATTTCCCTTGGTTGTGGATGCAGGCAGTGATAATAGAGTACCAGTCAGCATGACCTGCCCGAAAACACGCTGATAGTCACAGCT
Organism: Tor tambroides; assembly: GCA_021397915.2. Classification (NCBI taxonomy): domain Eukaryota; kingdom Metazoa; phylum Chordata; class Actinopteri; order Cypriniformes; family Cyprinidae; genus Tor; species Tor tambroides. Next base: position 14,519 of record JAFVLL020035325.1, read on the forward strand.
CCCTGATAACAATAGCCTTCTTTTGTGCCCGACCTCATTCCTCATATTGCCCTGCCAAGATAAAGCCATCAGAACATGATGGAAATCTAATAAAAACTTTAGCTGAAGAGAAGACATTGACAGTGTTACATTCGGTGTGATGTATTACTGTGATGCAGGTGTCAGAGCGGACTCAAAACGTGTGACTTTGAATATGAAATGCTTGAGTCTTGACTTTGACATTCGAGTTGCTGTTACTTTTGACTTGAGTTGTGTCAAAAAATAATAATATCAGCCTATGAGGTCATTGAAAACAGGGTCCCATTGTTGCATGTCAATTACGGAGTTAGCTGGATTTAATTGTTGATGATTTGACACAATCCTGGATTATTCTGTTCTTCAAAGCTCATCTGAGTTGTTGTCATAGCAACAGGTCCTTAAGCTCAAACCTGCTCAGGAGCAGGTTTGCATAACATAAACAGGATTAGATGGCTTGCGAAGGTGATACTCGAAGACTCTACCAGACGCCGCTTCATTCTTCATTCTCACAGCAATATTGAACCAGAGGCAATAATATTTTAGTGCTATTACAATACCGGTAGAATAATTACAATTTATGATACCATTAGAAAAGTATATGTAGCCCTTAAGAAATGATCATGATGTGTTTCCCAGCGGCCTAAGAACTCCACTTTTAGAAGATTCTCTATTAGCAACATGCAACTGCTTTACTAATAGAATAGTTTAATTAAATTGCAATTTAACTTACATAAACAATAAACTTAGATAAACCTACATAAAAATACATACAGCCTGTTGAAATGCAAGAATAAAAACATAATTAAAATGGAAATAATGTAATAGTTAACCTGTGCTGAAATGGCTTTGCTTTAATAAAATCCAGAAATATCAATTTTAATTATAAATTCTAAATCTTGTGTGTTTCTAGCATGTTTTCACTCATTTCTAGCATTTAACAGATACATAACATGACTTAGCCAGTTTCTGTCATGATTTAACATGATTTTTAGCGTGTTGCTAGCATGTTTCTGGTATGTTTTATCACATAGCCAGCATGTTTACAATGATTGGACAAGTTACAAATATTTGAGTATTTTATTACTAATATAACATAATTGTGTTAAATATACAGTATATAAAATATTTTCATGTTATTTCTGATCACAGATTTGATTATTACAGAGAACGTAGTCAAGATATTTTAATGAAATCTGCATCTGTGTTTGAATAACCAAATTATTCAGAGAGTCGTTTGCACAATTAGCTGATCTGGAATTCCCATAGAGCAACATAATTTTAGCTTTCCAATGCCAACCATTAGCTTTTCACTTCAGCTATTACAGTCACTGAGCCCATGAATCTGGGTCAGTTTAAGTGTTTGGTAATTACTTTATTTCTTGTAGTATGTGACCTGATTTTATCCATCACAATTTATGGCCATATGTTAAAATGACTTAATGTGTTGTATTTCTAGCCACATCAGTTTTCAGGAAATCTAAATGATTCTTTCATTAATATTTACTAAGACTTACAGACCAAAGCCCAGAACTTGGCTTAAATTAATAGTTCACCTCTAAATGAAAATTTATTGAAAATTTAGGCCTACTCATCCTCAGGCCATCCAAGATGAGTTAGTTTCTTCATCAAAAATATTACATATTTAAATTCTTTACATATTTCTCTCCGGATTCAGTTGAGACATTTTTATTTTTTATTTTTTTATGAGAGATACCAATATTATGGATAGAGGAGCCAATTGTTTGAAGTTTAAAAATGTCTTAAAATATTTTATAATTTATAAATATATTTTTTTCTTACAAACACTCACATGATGTTAATTCAGTGGTTCTCAATTCCAGTCCTGGCTGGAGGCCCCCTGCTCTGCACATTTTGCATGTCTCCATTATTTAACACACCTGACTGATATGATCAGCTCATTAGTTTAGGCTTAGTTCACACTGCAGGCTAAAGTGGCCCAAATCCGATTTTTTTGCCCAAATGTGACCCATATCTGATTTTCTTATGACAGTCTGAACAGTCCGATTTTTTCAAATCAGGCCCAGGCCACTTTCATATGTGGTCCTAAACTGGATACATATCCGATGTTTTTCAGTCTGAACGGCCATGTCGTATTTCATGCGATTTTTACGTCATTGAAATGCGACAGATGTCACAATTCTGCGCTGGAGGAGGCGGGAAGATTAAAATCACCATGGCAGACAATACATAGAGACTACTATCACTTCGTTATTTAGGCTCCGGTTGCACATTAACTTAAAAATTGCTAAACACGCGCTAACATGAGAAGCATCCATTTTTATTTCCGCAAACACAGTGCGCTGCGTCTGACGTCACGTCTTCTTCTGCGCATGCGAGTCACTTCTGGGCCGTATACGGTTCACACATGAGACTGATGGCAGTCGCATTTAAATGACAATGTGAACAACAGCGCAAAAAAATCAGATTTCAGCAAAAAATCCGATCTGAGCATTAAGACCTGCAGCGTGAACTAAGTCTTAGTTCATGGATCTCTCTCCTAACAAGCTGATGATCTCAGTCAGGTGTGCTAAATAAGGGAGACATGCAAAGTGTGCAGAACAGGGGGCCCCCAGGACTGGAATCGAGAACCACAGTGTTAATTGATGGACTGGAGTCATGTGGATTATTGTGATGTTTTTATCAGCTGATTAGACTCTCATTCTTAACGGCACCCATTCACTGCAGTGGATCCCTAGGTGAGCAAGTGGTGAAATGCTAAACTTAATCTTGATCAAAGTCTAGGATGTGAGAATAGGCTCTGTTAGGACTCATGTCTGCCATGTGTTCAGTTTTTATTCTAATTTGTAAATTTAAAAGCATTGCATCATATTTACACATTGACTGAGTGGGCTGGTGTTCATCGTGGGCTTAAAGTGGATGTTTTTGTTTCGTGCTGTTAGTGCTTGGGATGACCAGTGGTGTTTGAGATCTGTCATTAGACAGACCCCAGGTGGCAGGAGAATAGAGCCACAACAAACTGATTCTGGGTCAGTGTATTTGTAGCCTTGTTTGGATTAGCCTTGCTGATAGCATCAGAGAACCAGAATATCCTACCAAGAAGTATGATGAAGAAAATGTGTGGTTCTTCCCCCGTGGAGAGGAACCTTACTGTTAGTGTTCAGCTGATTAAAATTTGAGACTGACTCAAAACTGTATGAAAAAAACAACAACAACAACAACAACAACAACATGGGTGAATTCTAGAGAATTTACAGGCCATAATATTTTGATGTTTGGTGGATGTCATTTTTTGTTTGTTTGTTTTTTTGTAGAGGACCCTTTGCATTACATACCTTATTTTTTTTCCAAAGTATTTTAGTATTCTGAAGTATTTAGATTAAGTTACAAAACTTGTAATCTAATTAAATATGTTACAAATTATTTTATTATTAGTGTGTATTTTGTACTCTGTAGTGAAATACATTTTTAAAGTAACCTTCTAGGGCTGCACAATATTGGAAAAAACTCACATTGCGATATTTTGTATTTCTGCAATATATATTACGATATGAAAAAACAAAAAAACAAAACAAAAAAAAAAACACCAGATGACTTGAAAAGCTCTATTTGGAAAAAATAATCAATGATTGGGGTGATTTTGTAGGTGAGTAATTCAGCATAGAAAAATAGAGAAATTACAAACAGATAAATATAATAGAACAATGATATAAATTAAATAAACAGTGCTTTATATTTTTCCAGTAAATCTAACAGTATTCAGGTATACTGGTTGAATAATCACATGTAAAATAACACTGCATAGTCTTCACTGTATCTATTAAATCTAATAAAATCTGTGTTAAAGCTCCAAAAGTGTTTTTTCTCTCTGTGTTTTGTTGTTTGATTAACATTCATAACACAGAAAGCCTTAGGAACATTAAACTGCTGTGAACCAATATACTATCCATTTTCTTTATCAATTGTTTACCTTCATCTAAGCCATAAGCAACAGTGTTTACAAGGATACTTACAGAGACATGTATTTTGACAGTTTCGCGTGTATGTGTCTTTTCAGGCACAAATAGACGCGGAAGTGACCGGAATTCAGTGTTCACATGCATCTGTGTGGCTCTCACCGTGTCTACACCGGACGCGAGCGGCGCGGTGTGACGCGACAAAATACAATAGAACCATCAGTGATGCTGTCTACACTGGATGCGGCGCGACATGGCAAATCCCCGAGAGTAAATCCCTCGTTCTTTTTATGAAGTACTGATACAAAGTTAAAAGGATTTGTAACAGTCGCTTTGTCGAGTCCAGTGTAGACAGTGCGGGGAGGTGCGACGTGACCGCTGTTGTGAAAACGATCAGTATAGATGTAACGATCAGTATAAAAATCTCACATGTGACTATCGCTGATGTGCACATCGCGATATTAATGCTGAAACGATATATCGTGCAGCCCTATCACCTTCCCAACCCTATATGAGCAATATCACATTCAAACAACGCTGATTACGTCGATTACGTTCTGGGGTACTCTCCAAAATGGCAGAAGACGGTAACTTGGGGAGAAGAATTGAGTAAATTATGTTGTTATTGTTTTCATTGAGCACAAAAATATTCTCGTAGCTTCGTAAAATTATGGTTGAACCTCTGATGTCACATGGAATATGTGCCTTAATATGTGTCATATTAAGGCACATATTGGGAGGACATTTTGAGTCTCCATTTCATGACCACTTTAAAATTTTGTGTACCGTTTGTGCAAAATGTCAGTTACATATGAGCACATGACTGCTTATGCAAATATACAAACATACATGCATAAGCATAGAAAGACCATTTCGCTTCATAACTGTGCAAAGACAAATCACAATCTGGAGTGAGTAACCATGGAAACACATACACTGTGTTGTCATCCTTAACTTAGCAAGAACAGCTACTCTCAGGAGGGAGTAACCATGGAAACCACACACACACACACACACACACACACGCACACGCATTTCTGTTAGGGATATGTACTTATATGTACATATAGGCAGTAGCCTAAATTCCTTTGCATACTGTTTCTGTCTGCGTCTCTAAATATTTGAATGCAAAACTGAAAATGAAATATAAGGCATGATAGTCTCATGATTGTTTTGTTTGCACAATATTGCTCTCTTCGTGTTTGACGAGGTTCATATGTCTTGCATTTCTAAAACAATACGACAAGCAAATTTGTATGCATGTCAGCCTGGCAAAATAATTTGCAAGCCTCGCTTAATTTAATTATCAAAACACACAATGCATAATGGCTCTGGTTCTTCCCCTGTTAAACCAGACGCAACACTGTGTTTTATTAGAAGATTCTGTATTGTTTGTCTTGCTGTGTGATGGTACCTCAGTCTTTGCTAAATCACTGATCTTTCTTGTGTTTGCGTCCTTGTTATTGACACTGGTAGGGATGTTAGCTTTGGTGTGTCTAGCGTGAAATAGCGTGATAGATACCAGCAACGGAAAGAGGTGAGTCAGAATCTCTGTGTCTCATCTGCATCTCTTAAGTGCGACAAGTGCCAGGACATTTCCTCAGATTTGAAGAGAGCCGCAAAGATGGGAAACAACCACAAAGCCATTATTTTGTCATTATGAAGTACAATCTTCAGTATGTTATTTTTTTAAACTTTTTGGCTCTGAGACAAATGCAGATACAAGGACTCCCCATCTCCCTCTCTCTCTCTTTCTCTCTCTTTCTCTCTCTCTCTCTCTCTCTCTCTCTCTCTCTCTCTCGCTCTCTCTCCCTCTTTTCCGTGCAGCAAGCTGTTGCTTTATAAAATCTGATCAAACAAATTTTTATTCTTATTTTTTGCTGCTGGTTATGTTTTTTCCATGTTCTTTCTTCTTTCACAATGTGCTTATTATCTCCTGATAATCCATATGTATTTTTCGTAAAGTGTGGTTCTACAAAACATACGTTTACTTACGTTTTTACAGGCACTAAAACGTACGATACAGACATATTTACAACGTACACATATGTATTTTTAGCATTTTAACGTACAATACTTATGTATTGACGACACCTAAAAATGAAACCTTATGAATATTGAAATTATTGAAATTGAAATTTATTATTGTTTTCAGTTGTCATATCAATGGCGTTATGTTTTCAATTGCATTATTAAATTATTTACTCATTTACTTAATATGAAATGATAATATTTTGTTCTGTTCTGTGTGATTTCTGCAGCCAGCTTGTTTCCAAGAATAGGCCTACATAATGTTAAACAAGACTAGACTTTAAACCCTTACAATGAATACCATTTCTGCAATCGTTTAACCATTACTTATCATGTAATATTTTCTTTGTTTGCGATAGGACACAAAAGGCATTTTCTCCGACATGCTGTGACTGAAAATAGAACCATAAAATAAATCAAAAACACAACATAATGATAAAAGGAATCAATTTTATTCATACTCTGTAATCCAAATGTTTAGAATCCATACGATTGTGAGGAGCAGTCCCAAAATCAAGCCTTTATTCAGCGACCTTCAACTCCATCCTGAGCAGCAACCGCAAGCATCAAAAACCCACGCTGACGCACTCGATAAATTGATGTTTTATATAAATGCTTTATATCTTTTTATTTTGCTATAAAATGGGAAGGTTTAGGGTTTGGGGGTAGGATAGGGGGTCTAAATATCTAAATCGCTTATTGATACAATGATAAAGATGCATATTCACTATAAAACGGGTAGGTTTATGTTCGGGGGTATATTAAGGGGTCTAAAAATCTAAATCGCTTATCGATAAAATTACACTGCTCAAAAAAATTAAAGGAACACTTTGAAAACACATCAGATCTCAATGGGGA
>JAFVLL020035327.1:0-15203 GCA_021397915.2 Tor tambroides
AACTTGAAAAATATTAATTTAAGGTACATTTAGAACAGATAAAAATGTGCGATTAAATTGCGATTAATCACGAGTTAACTCATGACAGTCATGCGGTTAATCGCGATTAAATATTTTAATTGATTGACAGCCCTAATATATATATATATATATATATATATAATAAATATTCACAGTACACATACATATATTATGTAAACAAAAACTTTTATTTTGGATGCGATTAATTGCGATTAATCGTTTGACAGCAGTACTCTAAATGCGCAAGTGTTTGCTCTAGTTTATTACTGGCCATTCACACTGAATGCACCATTGTGTCTAAAACTGCGAGACGCAGCGCTCAGGAATGGTTTTTAAAAAAGCGCAGCACAGAATGCCTGCTCCGCCACGTTGCAGACAAATACAAAGTTGCCTCTTGCTACTATGAACAAAATCTCACACCACTTGCCCTGCCTCACCGGTCTTCTGATTGGTCCACTGATTTGGAAATGACATTGATGAGCGGAGCTGCATGTAAAAGTTTAAATTATTTTAACGCACCACTCACGTGCAAGTCGCTGCAAAAGACACAAGCGCAGCGGTCATAGACGTCCGTCCAGCGCCGACTACACACACTGTAGTATGTTTTTAAGGGGAAAGCATTAACAGGATTAAAAAGGAAATAACCGACATGGGAAAATTACGTCGATTAGAGGTTCTGAATTTTGGTTTCGATTTCTTTTTGATGAATCGTCCAGCCCTATTAACTAGAATTTTGTTTTATAGTTATTGTTTTTATTATTATTTGCCACCATTTGCAATAGTTAGTGTCCGCTTTTGGTCGTTTCATGTATTGGAGCAGAGCAAGTGTTTTTTTGACCGTTTGTGTTGACGTTTTGCAGGGATATTTGCCTTCAAGTGTTCACGTGCTGAGGAGATCTTCAACATGCTGCAGGACATCATGCATAATAACAGCATAAGCGTAGTAGAGGAGCCGGTGTTTGAGCCCACCCTCGCTCAAACTGAACCAGAGCTTCCCCTCACACCACACACGCCAACCAGTACGTCTGCATAAGAGCTGTGAATGAGTGCAGCTCCACCAAATAAATACAGATAACATCATCTCACTATATTGCCAAGATATTGAAAAGTAGCCATGTGTTTTTGTTTGTTTTTTTGAGCTCACCTTTTCTGTAACTTACCAAGTGTATCTCATGAAACTTCTGGAGACATCTGTAGATCATATTCTCAACTCAAAAAATATAAACAAACAAATACATTTTATTTTTCTTAAACTAAATGAAGCCTATTTTTAATACCGTTAGACTTTCTTTTCTTTTTTTTTTACATTGCAACAATCCAGTTCTCATTTATATAAAAATGTAAATGTCCCAAGAAATGGCTAAAAACACATCTCTTCCATCTTCATTTGACCCTCTAGTGCTCTCTATTCTAATTCTATTTTATCTATTTGTCTTATTTTTATTTATAAAAAAATATATTAAAAAAACACTTGAACCTGTAACACTTGCACACTCTCTTCTATTTCTATTCTAACTAGTTTCCTTTTATTTAAAAAAAGACCCTCTAACACTAGCGTTCCGTATTCTTTTTTCTATTCTATCTACTTGTTTTCTTTTTATTTATTAAATTAAAAAAAACTTGTGTAGGCTAACTGAGACTTGTCACATCACTTATATATTATTGCTCTTTTGTTGATTTTGATTGTTTCTCTTGTCCTCATTTGTAAATGACTAAATGTAAAAATGTAGTTATTACAGCAACATGCCAAAAAAAAAAGAAAAAGTGAAGTCTACCATAGTATTTTTTGCATGGTCTTTCATTTATGGTGATTTAAATGCATAATCATTGTAGAACAGTAATGAGAATCTTCACTTTTTTTGCTTCAGCTCCTGGAAACATCCTCCCTACCTTACCAAATGGCAGCTTACGGTATCCCTCGTTGGGGGATGCGTCCTCTCACCCCTCTAGTCGGCATCCGTCAGTTGGGAGCACGTGCCTTCCATCACTGGGCGAGGAGTCCACCCACCCTCTCCTAGCTGCAGAAGAGGCTGTGAGGGTAAGTGGAAATGTGATCAGTCTCAAACCCCTTTCACAGTCGTGGAGATTAAAGGTGCACTAAGCGATTTTTGCCAAACGATGTTGATATTTGAAAGCACCAAAACAAACACACCTATACCCCAACAGGACCTCACTCCTATTTTGAAATCTCCGCCCCACACGTACATACACAACCTTGGCATAACAACGATCGCGGAAACAAGTGAAGATGACACACAAGCATATTCAAACAAAAGCCAACACAGATAAGTTGTGTGAAACAATGCAAAATCAACGTTACTCACCTATCAAGAAGAAACAACGCAACCTTGGCATCCGATTCGAGCCCTTCCCGCTCCTTGAGTTTCTCTCCACCGCTGGAAAGTCCTACCTCTTGCCTGATCGTACCCTTCTTTTTAATGTTCTGTTCCTCCGATATTTTCTTGTTTTTTTTTTTGTCTTCCAATTCTCTCTATTAGAGCTGCATGACAAAATGGTAATGAAATCGAAATCTCGATTAGGCAGAAGCTGCGATTGTCATGCGTATCTCTCAGTGAAGCACGGTTCTGTGTTCAGTAATAAATCTTCATCCGAAGGCCAGAGAAACTCCAAATACACCCCGCAGAAGAAACCTAGGAAATCTCTATAGCGGTTGCTGAATAAACAGAAGATTTAAATGCTTTCATTGATTCACTGTGAAATAATAAACACACGACTGCGACAATATATGATTTATCTGAGTTCTTATTATTATAATTTTCATTATAATAAAGTAACGTCATGTAATAATGCAGTGTTAATCGACATAGCCTTTGTAACTGCTTATGAAATATGTTGCGTGCCTTATTCTGTGTAAGAATCCACATCATCTCACAGAAGGATATATTTCAAACATTCGACTGACGTTATGAAGTGAGTTAGGAGTAAAAACGTTATTAAATGTGGTATTTTCACATGCTTTCAGATGGAGCAGCATTTACTACACATCATATGATTATATCGTCTGCAAATTAATTTTTTTTTTTTTTGCGTAGTTTGTCAGTGAACTGCGTCTTTGTGTAGTAAATACTGGTCCTTCTGAAAGCACGTGATGGAAATTTACTACTGATCACAGAACCGGCTTTACTGACAAGATGCGCATGACTATCGCATTCGATTAATCGTGCAGCCCTACTCTCTATCTATAGTCAATCTGCTAATATCCATCTGTGCACTCAAATTGAGTGCTCTCTTCTCTCTATCATTACAAGACATGTCCCTTATTGCTGACTGGCTGCAAGTGTGTTTTGGGACTCGGTCCGACATTGCAGTCAAAAGCGTTTTTCAAAAATTACTTGGTGCACCTTTTATGGTGGTTTTCACACATTTCTGCAGTCTGAGTACAAATGTTCCCATCACCTCGCTACGCATTGGTCTGGTTTCAGACTCAAGTCCTGAATCCTGGTGAATTTCCATTCATCTCTCATTTACATGAATCTCACAGTTCCAGTGCAGTCACTGTACTCTAGTATCATTTTCATGTGAACCGTTTTCTGTTTATGATTACTGTTAGTGTGAAAGCCAGCCGCCACAAGCTGATGGTTATCATTATTGTTCCTGAAATTCTCTATAGGAGCATCCCTAAAAATGTCATTAAGGCTGAAACTAACGGTCATTTTGATAATCGATTAATCTAATGGATGTTAGAACGATTAATCGACTTGATTATTTCACTGATTAAACATTAACTTTGATTATTCAGCTTTTGCAATTAGTTAAAATATTGAGTTATACATATTCTAACAAATAAATAAAGGGTAATCACTTCAGCTTTTGAAAGTCATGTTATGTATTTACAATTATTATGCAATTAGTTTATACAAATAAATATATTTGGCACACAAAATGAGATGACAGACCGAGAAACACTCTCATTCAGTATTTAATTAGCTATATGAAAAAGTAACTGACACATCATTCTGCCTAACATCATCTTTTGTAAGTCATATGGATAAGAAACAAAGGTATGTGATGAGACGTTTTATTTTTAGATAAACTATTTTATCCACAACATAATCTCTCTTTAAATTCCTTTTTGGGTTACGATAATCAAAACCGTCCTGAGCTAGATCAAGTTTGATCTCTGCAAACCAAACTATCACTTTAATTAAAAATTAAATAATAAATAAAATAAAAATTATTTTCTTCCCACTAATAAATTTTTTTTATCATTAGCTTGCTCCACACTGGAGAGCTGCTCTATAACAGAAAACCAAGTTGTAATTCTTGCTAAAAGTGACACTGACTCTGGTTTTTCATGTTTAATACATGTTTAATAAAGCAGCTTGATTTGAGGGTATCTATTGCATAAAGTACTATATAAATAAACGTGACGTGACTAGACTTTACTGGATTGCCGAACTGCAGAGCTCATGCAAACATCCACATCGCTGTAGTCAGATGCGTTCTTAACTGCTGCTTTCTCACCGCTGTCAGTTTTTGTTGTTTATTTCATTATTAAGAGGAAAGCGCGTAGCATATATTTTCATATTCATCCAAACGCATCTCAGCAGCTTCAGGTTCAGATGGGTTTGCTCTGAAGCGCTGTCTTCTCTTGAATTGCATCCAGGAGAGCTGAATTAGTCTTGCTACAGCGCCACACTGGTCAAACCGCGTTACTGCAGGCTCTTACATTAGGTCATATAAAATCAAACGATTACTTGACAACAAAATGTATGTCAGCAATTTTTTATTGTCAGCATTGTCGATGATATTAACTAATCGTTTCAGCTCTATATGTGACCCTGGACCATAAAACCAGTCATAAGGGTCAATTTTTTGAAATTGAGATTTATACATCATCTGAAAGCTGAATAAGCTTTCCATTGATTTTTGGTTTGTTAGGATCGGACAATATTTGGCTTTAAAGTTGCCCAAATGAAGTTCTTAGCAATGCATATTACTAATCAAAAATTAAGTTTTGATATATTTATGGTAGGAAATTTACAAAATATCTTCATGGAACATGATCTTTACTTAATATCCTAGGGCCAGTTGTTCTAACGTAATCTGATCAGATTTTGGCCGTCAGATTGGATCAAATCTTGAAAATGTGTTGTTCAAAAGAAAAAAAAAAAGGATTCTGAATTTGGATTAGATCACAAAATCCAATGTTGGTTTTGATCTGGATTAAATCCTCATTTTGTGTTGTTCAAAACGTTTTAGTAAGATTGGGATACTTTTGATCCAAAAATTCTGATTCCAGCAGAAGGGTGGATTTGAGGAACAAAAATTTAATAAAACTTCAAAACTGGTCCAAAAAATACAACATTTGTAACATGTAATATATCCCCATATCACCAAACAGCTGTCAATATCAAACAAAAATATTATATTTAATTTAAAGTGTTTTTTTATTTATTTATTTTTTCTAATTGCTGATTGTAAACTACATTGGCACAATCATCGGAGATGGACCAGTCAGAAGTAGTTATTTGTGTAAATGCAATGCAAAACTAGAATACAGAACATTGGCTCTCCCCTCCCCCCCATCTCTCTTTTTTTCCCCATCACCATGTCCCTTTAGGGGCTCCGTAGAGCACTAGTAATCCAGATTTGGAAATCTGAAAAAGTGTATATCTGGATTAGGGTGATCCAATCCAATTTTGCTTTGAAAAACCGGCACAAAATTAAGATGGGTTACCTGATCCTCGATAGCAATATATGGTATTTCCAAATGACAAGACTACACTTTTTAAACAACTGGCCCCTAATGATTTTTGGTGTAAAAGACAAAACCGATAATTTTGACCCATACGATGTATTGTTGGCTATTGCTGCAAATATACAAGTGCTATTTATGACTGCTTTTGTGCTCAAGGGACACACATGTAAATGTAATAGTCACCAAAGCATGTCTTGTGTCTCCTCAGGGGCACACATACGTGAACACCACGGGTCTGCTGGAGCAGCACAGCCCAAGTGTTTTAGAGGTTCCTGGAGAACTGAATGTCTCTTTAGCTGATGGAGAGGAAGCCATTCCTCAAGAGGCCCCTGATCCTGGCCCTCGAGTGCAGCTGGAGCCTGAAGGTGCTCGCTTTGTGTTGGGCCCCACTCCAGTGCAGAGACAGAGGCAGAGAGAGGCCAGCTTGTCAGGACAGCAGTGCGCTGGGAGCAGCTCGGCCCAGAACTCAAACGGGAGTGTGGTTTCACACCCGAGCGGCACAGACGCCAGCAACAGCGCTAGATCCGAGGAAACCTCTCCCGACGCGCCGGAGAGCTTCACTGTCTCTCGCCGCCGCGCTCCTCTCGCTCCCGACACCAACGTCAACAACTCAGCCCAGCGGAGGACGGCTCTGCTGGACTACGAGAACCTCCCGGCCCTACCTCCTTTGCGAGAGCACCCGAAGGGCAGCTCTGAAGATGAGGACGGGGAAGAGGTTGCGGAGCTTCAGACGCAGCCTGTTAACGGTTTCCACAACCATCGGCAGTACAGCCCTGACCCCACTCACTACTACATCAACACTGAGAACGTGACCGCGCCTCTCAGCGCTAACAAGGTGGAGTCGGCCCACTGGCGGGACCGCTCCACGCCGACCTTCTTCAACTTCGACTTCCGCCGCTCCTGTTTTGAATCTCACAGACTGAACTACATTGAGGTGGAGACTGAGACCGAGAACTCCAGCAACCCTCAGACCCCAAAGACGCCCACTTCGCCGCTTCCCCAGACGCCCACCCGCAGGACAGAGCTGTACGCAGTCATTGACTTAGAGCGCACGGCTGCCATGTCGAGCCTGCAGAAAGCACTGCCCCGTTACGACGGTACCTCCAGGAAAACACGCCATAACAGTGTTGATCTGCCCATGTGAACACTCCTCAAACTTCACCAGTTCATTCCAAAGGCAGGTGGACTTGGTATTAGGGTTGCAAAGGGGTGGAAACTTTCCAAAAATCCATGGAAGATTCCAAAAAAGAGTTTCCAAAATTTCTGAAATGTTTCTGAAACTTACTGGAAATTTTTCCACCTTTTTGCAACCCTACGTTGATATTAGGGCTGGGGAAATAAATCGATGCTTCGTGAATCGAGAAATCGATTCTGCATCGATTCTGAGATTTTCCGAATGCTTTCTCGAGTCGATTCTGAGCTTAGTTTTGAACAGCATATGCTTTTGAAACAGCCAAATCCTTACATACGCTTGAACCTAAAATAATCATTCATGAAATTCGAAAAGGTTGAAGCGAATTACAAGGATGTTCACAGTGGGCTGTGTTTACATTAATCTTGTGTCATAAAAGCATTCTGAGCAGAGGCTCTTCTTCATGAGCATTTGAGTGTGCGGATAAAAACTAGAGTAGAGCGCCATCTGCTGTTAAAATCTAAGCTCAGAATCGATTCCAGAGCGAATCGCGACGCATTCTGAAGATCACGAATCGATTCTGCATCGATTTATCATCGCAGCCCGACTTGATATCACAGAAGTGGTTTTGTTTGTAACGCTCGTAGGGATTTCATGTAGTTAAAAGAGTGTCGCTCTGTCTCATGTTGGCTTGAGAAAATTAACAGAGGAGCTCGCCATATACCTTCATTTTATTCCTATGGTAATATACTACTACTTTTCTTACACTCGTTTTTCAGTGCCTGTTTATTTTTGTTTTATTATGTTAATAACAAGGTTGGACAACATTCCACAGGTCCATTCCGTACGGTACAAATCAGTATTACTGATCATGTTTTTTTGCCTTTATTTACCCTTTATCAAGTGACTAAGTTGTTTAAAACCTGTATCTAAAGATAACTTCACACACTACATTTTGAATTTATGGCTTCATATAGTAGATTTCAATACGTGGCACAATAAAAGTCTATTTTGTTTCATTGAGGTTTTTAGTAGCACAATACATACACTATGACCCCTTTGCCTTGCCATAAACATGCTTTTCATACCCTGATATTATCTGGGTACTGTTTAGCGGGATTGCATTTCCGTCTTGTGTCCGATGTGTCTCTAGTGTCATCAGATGGAGATCCTATTACAGTTCTCCACAAAAAAAAAAAGAAAGGAAAATACCACTTGAATATTGTATTGGAGGTTCTGTTAAAGAAGTGTAATTTCATCAGATTTGCCTTAATGAGTGATTATAGCATGATCGCAGTTAATCTAGTCCATTTAGGGTTTTTTAAAAAGAGTAGCAGTATTTTGTAACTGATATGGGTAGCCAGTGTATAAAATTGGGTAAATAAGATTGGAGTTTGTGGACCACTATGTGCTGCATTTTAAACCACCTGAAGCTTGTTTATGGATATTGTTGGATATCCTGCTGATAATGTATTACAGTAATCTAGTCTTGAAGCCATGGATGTATGAACTTTTAAGTTTGAGGAACAGACAGCTTGCAGGTTTTTATGTTTATTTATAGACATACCCACAGTCAAAAAGCAAGTTTTAAAGCTCCCGCAAAAATAGTGTGCGATGGATTAATTGTTACCATTTACTGGTAAGTGCATCTCCCAAAATGCTTAATGGTTTTTGAGTTGTTCTATAAGCAAGCAGTGCAAACAAGTTTTTTTTTTGTTTTTTTTAAATGATGTCATAAAAGCATCATACAGATGTCTTTGGATTGCAGCATTACAGTTCCAACTTAAATTGTTTGTTATTTCATAGCAATACAAAGAGAAAAAGAGAAAGAAACTGGCCAAACACCTCAGGTAATGTGTCTGTTTATTCTGAAATTGCTCATAATGTCTATGGAAAGCACTTTCTCATTTGCACACAGAAAGTCATTGCTCATCACTACTGAAAATTGACGGTGGACTGTTTATTCTGTTTTGCAAAGCAGAATTAATTTTTTAATTATTCACTGGTTCAGGGTCAGTTATTCCCTGCTCTTGGCAGCAGGTGCAGCTGAATATTTTTTTCTACCTTTTTTGTGAGCTACTTTGGTTTTAACCAATCATGAAATTATATTTTAAAAAAAACAATCAGAACATTTCATGCATCTCAAATTGCGGGCTGAAAACATGATAATTTTAATGTCGTGGAATTGCCAGAATTGTCTTATCCCTCAAACCTGGTCACCCTGTCTGGTTCGATTTCTACTCACTCAGCACTGCATCAGAAGGGAACAGTGTCTGATCACACCTGTTGTTCTTCTGCAGCATGGAGGGGTGATAAATCTCTGTGGGGACACAGACAGTCACATAAACACTTCAAAGCATGAGAATGTGGGACAGATTGGAAATAAATGAAATTAGAAAATTAATTAGAAATTGAAGATTGCAAGTCAGAAGTTACTTTTAAAAGTAATGCATTACAATTTTGCATTACTCTCTAAAAAGCAACTAATTGCATTAGTTACTTTTTATGGAAAGTAATTTGTTACATTACTTTTTTCATCTGAGCTTGCTTGTTTGTTTTTAATGTAAAAAGTTCAATTTCTGGCAAAGGTAAAAGACCTTTCACATCAGAAGTGAAATGAATAAGCCTCAGGCTGAAGTGTAAATTCACATCCGTACAGTAGAGAACGCAGCTCAAACAAACCTTTCAGCTGCACTGCTGTTCTGGATTGACTGAAGAACAGGCCGCAGGAGAAGAAAGTTCAGCACTCAGCAATTAAAAAAATAAGTAAATAAAATCAACACAAATGTTTATCTAAAGTCATTTTTGCTTGTTAGTATGGTTGCGGTGGATCACTGATGCTCAGCATCCAAGACACTGTTTGATAAAGTGGGATTAAATGCATATTTAATCCCACTTTATTTGTGGTGTTTAAAATATGTAATTATTGCAGGTTTGTCATCATTCTGAGTTTGCGTTCCACTGTTTTATTCAATTTGATGAATACTGAATCTGTTTTTGTCCATGTGAGATTTTTCGATGGGCTGATCGCTATTGTGTCTTTTGTGAGGAGGTTTTGAATTTCTGGCCATAATACAGTGCCAATGCTAGCTGAGTTATATGACCTTTAGTGATGCAGGGACACCGCAAAACAGATGCGCTGCGATGGCCTCTTCAACAGATTTGGATTGTAACTAATAAAATAAGTGTGTTTATTGAAAACTACAAACTGAGCCTCAGAAAAGAACAACCACTGGAGAGTCTTCTGCGTGTGTCATCCCTGAAGAGCTTCAGCCTGCGGCCGGGTGAGTGTTTTATGGTTTAGACTAGAATTCCTCACCAGGAATAATCATAAGATAAAAACGAGAAACAATATGTAAATGAGTCTGGCATAAGAGCTTCAGGATTGGTTGGAGAAAGGAGTGAAATTGAATCAAAAGAAACCCATGCTAGTCAACCATATATAATAAAGTATTTTAATTCCCATGAAATGATATATAAATAACAATAAAAAGCACATTACTGTGCAAGGTTAAATGATCAGGTTCTCTAGTAAAGTCAAACAAACATAATTAAAAAAAAGTACTTTCATGTAATCCTTTTTTTAAATCTTGTTTAACAGCTGATTATGATTTAACTACTGATTTGATTTCATTCATAAACATTTAAAGGAACTAAAGTTGGCCCAGTTTAAAAATCTGTGAATTTTCATTGTTTAATTAAAGCATTTAAGTAAATGCATATTTGACATTGTGTAGGTCACATGGTGCAACTAACACAAGCACTGTGTTGCATTGATTGCATAATATGCTTCTGAGAAAACGACAGCCACTCTGTTCAAATCTGAAAATTGTTACTGCATTCTTAGTCAATATTTTGGAATAAATGTAAAAATGCTTAAAACATCAACTTCTTGATTCTAGAGTTTTGTGATTTCAGTTTTGTTGCAACTCCTGTATCATACTGTATATATCCAATGTGAGTGGTGCTACGAAACTTTATGTGAGACAGACACGCACACACAATATATATATATATATATATATATATATATATATATATGTATATTTTCCTGGATGAAGATTTTTAAAACCAGCCAATCATGCTAGTGTTTCTTACAGATTTACTCTTACAATCACAGATTTGCGTCTATATTAGACTTGGGCTGTTTGCATTTGTTGGCTGTGTCTAGATTGTGGCTAGATTAACAAGAGTATAGTTAATCGACACTGTATGTGCATCTGGGCATTTGAAAATAGTTGCATCATTCCAGCTTTCCGACATGCATAAATAAGATTTTATTGACTGCAGGCGATCAAAATATAGGCTACCTGCTCCCAAATCAAGTCTTCGATTCTACCATGCCGGCTAAAGTTGTTTTATGTCACAGGCAATGCTGCCACCACAAGCATTTACTGCCATGTCTATCCATCTGACATAAAATACCTTTCTGTAAATATTGTTTCATTTATTTGTGATTTGGGAATATTCTAACCTCATACTTGGACATGCTCCTCAATATGGGTAGCCTATAGTTTCTGCTTTAAAAAGCTCTTTCCATGGCTTCTACATATAGGCCCTATGTGCAATTTTAGTATGGCTGAATAACTTTACTGATTACATTCAATGGATTTGGATAAATACAGTATACACAAATTTTTACATTTTAGCATTTTTAAATACACAAATGTTTACATTTACATTTTAATCTATAACAGCCCAGATTAAAATATATGGCAATATATGGCATTAGATTTTATTTTCTGCAATGTCAAAAGTCAATGGAAAAATCCTATTGTCTTTTGTTTAAAGAACCAGGGTGATGGTTTTTTATTTTTATTTTTTTATTAAATATTTATTTGCCAAAAAGACATGCATGTAACATTTCGAAAATACAAAATGTTTCACATATAATACTCTAACAAATTCTAACGTCATAAAAACATGAGTAACATTTTTAACATCAAGTACTATATGATGAACATTATAATATAATTATATAAGATTTGCAGAGGTGCTGTAGTGTAGTGCACTGGCCCTTTAAGAGTTTGAAAGGCGGAAGCGCGGAGCTCAGTCCCAGGGTGCATCGCGGGAAGATGGCGGGTGTGCTAGAAAGGAGTTACATCGAGATCTGCGGATTTGAAAGAGAGTCTGTTTTACGATTCAGACAGATCACACTGAATCTGGGTAACGCCTTTTTATTCTTCACTGTTTTAGAGACGGCGTTTTCAGTCAGATGTGTTTTAAGAGGCTGCGCGAGGAGACGGTGACTTTAGTGCTGCAGCGCGTGTGTGTCGCGAGGCGGCAGACTCAGAACAGGCGCTGGATAACGATCATATAAAATACCAGTTTATCTCTTACTGTGTTACATATTTCTGAAATTCAAGTTTGTTTTTTTTTCTTTTTTTTCCAGGGATTTTATATGCTTCTAAAGAGCAAACGTCACAACATGTTGGGAGCACAATATAAGTAGTACAGTATAGTAGGGGAGACAAGCTAACACTTTTTGTGTAAATCCACATGGGGTTCAGAGTATATTTGAAGAGTTCAGATGCAAAAGCCTCTAAAAGCCATCTTGGTCAAAAATGAGATAATGATACTAAGTGAATGTTCTCCACACGTTGTATATGTTTTTCAAGTACTTTCACTTCAAATGCGCTAAATCCCAGCCTCAACCCATTCGGAAGTGCCAGTACTTAGATAGAAACCTATACATAGTAGCCAGAAAGAAATGGCAGTTTTGAAGAAAAACGTCAGGCGTGCTTAGAGGCTTTTGCATATGAACTCTTCATTTTATCCACAGTAATTTTACACTTGTCTAGTACAAATACGACGCTTTATTTCGTAATTACAGTGAATACTTTTTTCTTTAATTACCCTCAAAAAATGGAAGTGAAATGTGACTACATGCCCCGTAGGTGGGGAACATTGTAACCTCTGAAGGGCACGTAACATCACCATTTATGGCAGCTTAAAATGTTATCTGATCTAATAAAAAGTATACAAGACAAACTAAAATATGTTGTCAATAAAATAAACTTATTAACCTTTTCAAATAAAATAATTGCGTTTTTTAAAAATTAAAAATGATCTGATTTTGGAGTTTGACAATGAACACATTGCAACCATGCGTGGCACGGCCCACATAAACGAGCCAAAAGGCTTTATATTTCTTGAAATAATAACTTCTGAACATTAAACATTGGCTGTCAGTCTTTGTTTTATGTTATTAGTTTTATGTTGATACCAGGAGGGGACGTCTTGTCTTTGACCCATATATGTGACCCTGGACCACAAATCCAGTCATAAGGGTCAATTTAAAAAAAAAATAATAATAATAATTGATAAATACGCTTTCCATTGATGTATGGTTTGTTAGGATAGGACAATATTTCTTGGCTGAGACACAACTATTTGAAAATCTGGAATCTGAGGGTGCAAAAAATCAAAATATTGAGAATTTCATTTAAAGTTGTTCAAATGAAGTTCTTAGCAATGCATATTACTAATCAAAAATTAAATTTTGATATATTTACGGTAGGAAATATACAAAATATTTTCATGGAACATGATCTTTACTTAATATCCTAATGATTTTTGACATAAAAGAAAAATTTATAATTTTTACCCATACAACGTATTGTTGACTATTGCTACAAATATACCTGTGCTACTTATGACTGCTTTTGTGCTCCAGGGTCACATACATGTAGAGAGAGAGAGAAATGGCTAATGTTTTGTTTTTTGAAGTCATAGCTATATTGCTAGTCAAAAGTGTGACCACATATAATCTATATTATGACTTTTCCACATTGTTAGCAATATAGTGTATACATCAATGCTATGAAATAACACAAATAGAAGTAAGGGAATTATAGTGATAAAATTGACAAAGAAATAATGGGGTCCTGTCCTGTTTTGCTGGGTTTTGGCTTTAAAAAGATGAAAACATTAGGTGGTCTTCATTACTTATCTGGATGACCTGTAAATCATGCATTTTGTAAATGCATTTTTCTGCAGATCGTTTCTCTGCCAAAATGTTTTTAAGATCGTGAGAAATATAAAATCACTTGAGTGTGTCCAGAGTGTTTAGGTTGGATATATTGAGCGTGTTGCTTGAGGTCTGTGCTGTTGTGTCCGGCAGGTGTTGGACTTCACTCCGGCGGTGTGAAGTATGCAGACAGTGCGGGGGGATTCTCATACGAGGACAGCGGGAAGCTCCTCTCAGTCACCAGCAACCGATTCATACACTGGTGAGAGCTCACGGATAAATGCTTCAATGCTTTTCAGACTCTCTTTTGATACAACTGTAACTTAATTGTATTTATAGTTTCTTCAGAAATGTTTGATTACACCGAGATCATCTCTTTCAGCTGAGATCTATTACATTCAGACTGCTTTGATTTTGATTAGTTGAGAGTAACTGGAACAGCACTAGAAACCTTTACTGAAGTTGACTTTAGTCTTTACGTGATTATTATCATTGCAATCAAAATGACATTTCATTATTGGTTAAACAGCAGATCACAGTGAAATCTAGTGTGCCAAAATATTCCTCAAAACATAATACATTGTATCTGAAGATCACAAAGCTCTCCTAATTTCCCTCTGATTCATCTTGATATAATTTTGTGTTTGTGTCCAGACAAACCAGTACCAATTCTGTGAAAATTTCAGTATAATTGGTTCTCTATTATAAACGGAATGCTCTTTACTCGTTTTTTTTTAAAAATAATTAATTCATAATTTGGATAAGTTTCACTTTTTTTCATGCCCTTAAGCACACATGGCAAAGTTTTGGCAGTGACAAACATATTTAAATGCGGTATTAAATCCTAAATTGCAGTAATTGACATTGAAAAATTGACATGCACTGTATCTGATATGTCAGTGGAAGTACATTTAAATGGAGTGCTGTAATGCACACTTCATAGGGGTTATGATGTGGATTTTTTTATTTTATTTAATATGTTCCTTGAGGTTTACTTGTTAATAAAGTTTTTGCACAAAAAACCCCCCCAAATAACTATGTGAAAAAATGATTATTTTTAACTCTCATTCTGACCCTCTGTCTAAAATGACCTGGTTTAAAGGAAAACGCCACCGTTTTTCCATATTCCAATATGTTCTTCCCTATTTAAAGACGGTTACGTGAGTAGTTACACGAGTAAGTATGGTGACACAAAATAAAACGTGGCGAATTTCTAAGCGGATAAAAAATGATAACTATAATGTATGGCGGAAGAGCACTTTGCAGCACTTCGACCTCGGCGCAGTAATATCATCACTCCTGAAAAGTCCCCCTCCGTCAATAGAACCAATGTGTTTTCAGGAGTGATGATATTACTG
>JAFVLL020035329.1:0-11436 GCA_021397915.2 Tor tambroides
TCATATAGATGATAACACAGTCTCGGAGGTAAGAAGTGGATTATCCTTCACCTGAAATTTATTTTCATCCTGAAATGCGATGGAAATGTTGGATCGCAATAATTAGGAACCACAGTTTCCACAAATCCCTCCACTCGATTGGGATGGTCTCTTTTATTCTGGACGTCAAGGGCAGTGACTGTAAAATCGAGCGTATTTTGCAGTATTAAACACGTATTTACACCGATTTCATCAGGCTCCGAAAATTCTTCAAAAAGAGCACAAAGAATGGCCTTCTCAGCTGCCATATTTGCAACTCTTGCGTCATCAGAACATGGTGTTCAATGCACCACCGTTTCCGTTTAATAAACGTTTTGCGCCTTTTTTTCGGGGCTGAACGCGGCCCTGCTGTTACGGAGCAGTCCGGTGACATGACAAAGAACGTTGATCCTGATTGGTCCTCTTGCGTGCATTCGAAGTGCTGATTGGCTGATTCACTGATAGAACCTTATAGAACCAAGTTAGAGTTCGACTTTGTAGATAGAACATTTTTGTTTTCTAAATAAAAAGTCCTAAAATGTACAAAACTTAAAAAAAAAACCCATCACATAATGTAAATAAGTTGTCACAGAATAAGAATATGTGAATAACTCAATTTTGACAAAAATGTCAGATAGAACCTTATAATTCCAAGGCGACGAAGTAAGCAGAACAGAAAAAAGAAAGCTAGTGTTAGTTTTTAAAGAAAAACTAACAGTTAGAGAATAAAATGCAACTGATAGAGGGTCAAGGGTGTGTCTTTTTTTATAAATAAAAAGAAGACTGATAGATAAAATAGAATTAGAATAGAGAGTGCTAGAGTTAGAGGGTCAAATAAAGATGGAAGAGATGTGTTTTTAACCATTTTGAAGGAAAACATTGCTTTCTCATGCTTTGGTCAATACTGTTGACAGTATTTTCTGATTTATGGAGTGACAAAAAGAGATATCCAAAATCCCTGTTGTAAAAAGAGTGTTTATCCAATGTTCAGATTTATGTTTTGGAAATGTATGCAAATGAGTGCATATTTAATTACAGTATATGTAATGCCTCATTATGAAGTTCCAAACATAGGTTCGGGAGGAGCCTAATCATTCAGTCCTGTCAATCATCATAACAAGCCTATATAAGCAGCACTCACTGCACCGCCCCAACATTAATTCTTCCGGCATCCCTCGACCTCCCCTTCTCCTCCTCTTTTTATGTTATTCTCCCTCTAGGTAGTACCACAAAGGGGAGGTTGAACTCGGCGCTCAAGCTGAGCCTCGGGTTCGAGCCTCCATTAAGGACAGCAAGCCAAGTTCGTTTACCATTAGCCATCAGGACTGGATGTACAGGTGAACTCGTGAATGAACATGTACAAAAAAAAAATGTTTACAATTCTTCATGTAATCAATCAATTGGGGAAGTAGGCTGATATGTATTAGTTACATTTTTATCCTATTAAATGGTGTCTCACCATATTTTTTGTCAGAAAGTATGGAAAAAGCACAAACGTCTATGCCTTTAATAAGAAATATGACACTCTTGTGCATCTACAGAGAAACACACTCTTGTACACTTCCCATCAAAGCCCTTTACTAAACAACTTTTCTCAGAGCTTATGGATTCTTATGGATTATAAAGTTTCTTTAAAAAGAAATATTACTTTTTCTGTTTTTACCCAAAATAGGGTCATGTCAACATTATTGACCGCTAAACATGTAATGTATATTTCATTCACCAGAGAGCACTGTAAATATTCACTATAATATTCATATCATACAGAATTGTTTCAGTTTAATTTAGTCTTGAAAAAAAACAACTTGCATCTCTACTAGAAATAAATGCTGTTTTTAATTAATTTCTCGTGATGTGGTAATGCGAGGTGAATTAATGATTACAGAGTGAATATGAGTAAATAGTTCAGCAAATGACACAGACCCTGTTAATACAAACTACCATGCAGTACATTTAAGTGTATTTTCTCAGAGTCAGTGTTCTTAGTGGTCATATGAGTTACAAAGAAGTACAGTTTTATTTCTTTGTAGATTATTTGAGAACAATCTGGAAAACAAAACAGAAAAAGTAAGAAGCAATTCTTGAGAAAATGGAGCGCAGACCTGTAGCGGAACTAACTTTACCTTGTGTGACATAATTTCTGATTTCTATCCCTAATATGAACAAAAGAATTGAGCTATTGCTGTATTAAAAAATGCAGACAGAGACATTTTTACTGCTGAAACAAGAGGACAATAACACACAACTGCAACAATATATGGATTATCTGTACAGTAATGTAAAATAAAGAAAATGCATGGCTCAGTTGTCACCAGGACACAGTAGACTACATATCAAGATCAATGCCATTACCATCATCGTACCACCAGTACCTAGCATGATTGTGATGAGATATGCATCAGGTAGGCAGCTCACCAGGTTTGAAGACACAGCCATCATCACAACAGTGTGTTCTACAGTAGTTCAACTCTGTCAGTCTTTTTTTTCTGTTATGCAGATTTTGTAGTCACTGTTGTTATGATCTATGATAGGGATTAGTACATTTAGGTGACACTGAGATGAACGTTAATAATGACTGAGTTACATTTGTCAAAATGTGCTATACACAACAGAGCTCATAGTTTGGAATACTCCATTCCACAATGCAATGCTCAGCCTTGCATTTCCAGTGCGAAGAATGAACAAGAAGTAATGTTTCTTACTTGACTTATTTTCTGTATGTGAAACTATAGGCTCTGCCCAGTCAGTCAGCAACTTCACACACAGACTTTTGAGGCACCACCATAATGTCTAATAATCTTAAAACAAATACAATTATATTTAGTGAATACAAATAAATCTTATTTTTCATTTTTTCTATATTTTTCAGCTCCTTCAGGCTGCATTTTATTCTTACAGGATGTTACACAAACATTGGATTCAGACACGCTTGTTATTAACACTAATCTAAAGTTGCTTTAAAAATAATATTTAATTATTATTATTTCTGTGAATATAACAATCTGAACTAAACTTGCCACAGTGCAGATTATATGATAACAGTATACTTCTATATGAAACGCTTACCACTGTATATGGCATTATAATGTTTTTACACTGCTTGGAAAAGAAACAGAAGGCAGTATGCTGTGTTTAGTACGCAGTACACTAGTATTTAATAAGACGCAACTTTAAAATACAAATAAAAAAAATACATTCGCGATCTGACTGTCTTCCATGGAAGTTGCTGACCGCCTATAAGATTTTAATGATTATGAGTAGATGAACTGACACTCACCATCTTGAGCTCTCTTTCGATCTGAACTGCCCTTTGGACAATGGGACCTCGTACAGCGTATTCCACGCGTTTAACGTTTGGGTTCATCGTGTCCATCGTCAGCACCCTCTCACGGTACTCACAGCCGTTCTCAATCATAGTATCTCCGTGTATTCCTTTTCAGAGAATTTCTGGTGTAAACCTGGAAATAATAGAACAGATGTGCAATACTCAAATAAGAAAGCAGTAATCAAGAACGTCATTCATGCACATCCTATGTTTCCCTCTTCTTCTTCTTCTTCTTCTTCTTCTTCTTTTTCTTTCTTCTTCTTCTTCTTCTTCTTCTTCTTCTTCTTTCATCTGTTCTTCTTCTTCTTCATCCGCTCTTGATTCTATGGCAGCCCATAGAACCGCTTGTGGTAAAGTTATGAAATTTGGTACACAGATAAAGGACGGAATTTACGAATAACTAGGCGGAGTTGGCAAATGCTAGGGGCGCCGTCCATCCACAGGGCTCCCAATGGTGTTTTTTTGTTTTTGTTTTTTTTTCATTATTTTCATTATGGCTGGCTGTACGATAAATCGACATGAATATGGCTTAATGCGATAGTCATATCGCAAAGGTTGCCATTAACCTACCCTTAACAGAGGCCAGAGATGCTGAAGACGGACGCAAAGAGGACGAGCGAAATATTGGAAGAAAATACTAAATATTAAATTAGGGGTGGGGGTTTATATGAATTTATTTGAATAGTCATCAGAAAAGTTTGGATGGCGATTTTTTTCGTCTTACCTCCATATAATGCTTATTAAAATGGCGTTTATAAGCAAGGGGTGCTTTGTTTACAGCTGTAACTAAGGAAACGCTATATTGCCCATGTTCTGTAAGCGCCATCTGCTGTCAGAGAGTGAATCTGCGTTCTCATTCATCCCGTCTGCTGTTTTTGTTTTGTGCATATATGTTTCTATGTAGCATAATTTTACAAAGCTAAATTTCAGACCATTCTGATTTTGCTTCAGATTTAGAAATTATACAGTCATGTATGTAGCATCTTTGTTTGGAAAGTAGTTAAAATGCAGTGTTGGTCTCTAATTTCAAAATGCTACAGATATGACCTATTACAGTTTGGCCTATAATAGAGCAAATAGGCCTAAACATCTTGTTCACGTACACATACTTTCGTTCTTTCTTGTCTCTTGCTCAAATTGCTAAATTTAAGAATGTCTCAAAGAAATCAAGACATAAATATTGGTATTGTAATTTTACAATGTAATAAAAGGGCACCAAGTTGGTCAGGGCTAGCCCTTATTTGGAGTCTGTAACCCAAACCCTCTAGCACCACTAACAGTCCAAATTTGTACTTTATGTTAATAACCATCAGGGCTAGAAATAAAACTCTTTTTTCTCCTGATTTCTTTGGCTCAAGACTTTTCAAATGTACCATATGACATCTTGTTGATGTCATCAATTTTCCATCATGAAAATTTTCCTGCCATCTTAATTTTTTATTTTTTATTTTTTTATTTTTTTGGAAAACATACTTTTTCGAACTCCTCCTAGACCATTGGTCCAATTTTTGTGAAAATCGAACCAGATCATCTTCAGACCATGCTGACAAAAAGTTTTCAAATTCAAGTTGATTAGTCAAACTGTTATCAAATAACTTCCGAGCAAATTTGACAAAGAGTTTGCCAAACTGAACATGAGGCTATATCTCCACAGCACTTTAGCCAATTCAGAACAAACTTGCTGTTTGTTATGATAATGTTGACCTGAGGGTACCTGCACAGTTTTGGCACAACATACCCAGTGGTTAGAATATATGAAAATGATTATTTTTGCTTATAACTTATCAACGGTCTCTTTAGATTTGGTGTGAAATATTAAGTTAATATTAAACAATACCCAGTTTCCCTATAATGCTGTATTTTACAAACACATTGGTGTATCATTACCAAACTTGGTGTGTGTCTTCACCACCATGCCCTGAAAGGTACTCAAAAAGTTTCTGGGCAGCGCCTCCTTGTAGTCAAAAATTGTAATGAAATGTAAAAAAAAAAAAAACACTAATAGCTTTTAAATAGTTTTGCCTATTGTCATAAGACTGGTCTTGATAGATTCCTTGGATCATGCCAAGAACATTGATACAAACTTCATGTATGCTATAATCGGCCAGTCCTCCATCTTATTTGTCTTTGAAAACCTACTTTTTGTCACAAAACTACTTGTCACATCACACTGACCACAATTGTGCTTGTCCCCTTAATTCCTGGCCTGCTTGCAGCTACATATATATATTTATACTATGGGGCCCGTTGAATGCTTGAATCTGATTGGCTGACAAACGTTCTAAAGTGTGCAATTATTTTCAGGGTAATGCACTGCGAACGTAGTTCCAGGCAGGTCTTGACACATTACAGTTCCATATCACTTCGCCAAATGATTTCAGTTATTTCCACTGATCTAAATATAAATAAAGTTCTCTATTATAGATCAGTGGTTATTTCAAAGGTCTTACAACAGCAAAATAACCAAAACCCACAACGACACTGCCATACTAACTTAAGCAATAGGATAAAAACAACAGAACATTTCCATTGCGGCGTCCCAATACTATCCGTCCTAAACAGTATTCGAAAATGAATTAGTATGTCCCAAATCATAGTATGTTTAAAAAAGTAGTGCCAAAGATTCCCGGATGGTCTACTACTTCGGTTAGAATTCGAAGTGCAGATCAATGCACACTCTAACGGCTAATGTTGCCTACAACACATTGCGTGTTGGACGAGGATTCGATTAGAACTACAAACATGGCTGTAGCCAGGCTTTTAAAGTTAGTGACGTAAGGGGTGGGGGGGGGTGTTAAAGAATTGTGCTATAATATTTAGATTATAGCAAAATTATTAGAAAAATAATGCACACCCCAGGTGTAACGGACACTTCGCTTCGCGTCGTGGCCGCATCACCACCTCAGGTGTGCATTATTTTTCTAATAATCCAACGGCCCGTCGTCAATTATCCCTTACACACACACACACACACATATATATATATATATATATTCTTTTGACTGGAGACTCTATTTGGAGATTCTACTTGTATGATCATACAAAATTAGCCCAAACTACAACCCGATAATAAAAATAACTATTAAAAAAATAAAAATAAAACATCAGGTACTCTGTGTTACGTAAGAATATGTTCTACTTACACCCAAGTAAGAAAACGCCCCCTTGGGGTAAAACGCCCCCTACTGTTTTTCCCAAAATAAGCACTAGATAAAGTCAAGATAATTTTTTATTGTAACCCATAGTTACAACTACACTGACAAGAGTGATGTAGAAGTATTCACCGTGATGCTTACACCGGTGATGTAGGCTACCTGAGAAAAAACGATTTTCACAGTAAGTGATCTAATTTTCAGTAGTTAAAAAAAAAAAGTGTTTTAAAGCTTGTTGTTTTGTAAAACATCACAGTTATATATGATATGAGGATAAGCCCTGTAGCTAGGGAGTACAGGTTATTTAAGGAAAATATCATTAAATTTTCAGAATAACAGACTTTTTTTTCAAACATAGTCAGGTGGGGTAAAATGCCCCCAGGGGACATGGCTTAATTACTGTAGCAACTCTGTTCTGAACATCAAATCTTTTGTTTTTCCATCAAATGTATTCTAAATAGTTGGTTGAATAAAAATATTTGGACTTTTTATTTAAAAATGACCTCAAGTTAGCATTAGGTAGCTAGTTAGCTAGCTAATTAGCATCAGCTAACAATATTTTTCAGATAGGCTATTATAATTTTGTAATTCATAATTATTGATTATATTATTTTTCATTTTAAGCTAAAACTGCCTGTACTCTGATTTTGCTGTAAAAGTATAAAGCAAATTGCTTTGTAAGACTGGGGGGCATTTTACCCCACCTGTGGGACAAAACACCCCCTTAGTACAAATAAAATTTTTGTTAAAAATCTAATAACATGAAAACTCTGAACATTTTTTATTATTGGTTTATAATTTATGTCAAAACTATGATAATTATTCTGGACATATTTAACTTTTGTTTCACAGGAAAAAATTACACAGACCTTAAGGGGGCATTTTCCCGCACTCTACCCTATATTTACAGTAGTTTTTTAGCAACTGTCTGTCACAAACTCTGTCTAACCCATAAAATTCAACTTATTAAAATACAGTAATTTTTATAATCTTCTTCAATGTTGTTGTTTGGACTTCAAAGGAAGAAAGGACAAGATTTATATTATATTTTGGGTTTAATTTAATCTATTTATTCTAGAATACTGCACATCCATTAGCACATTGACTGAACCACATCTATAATTTTTTACCAAGATGTGAGACTGCATCCCTGTTCTTCATGGCAGTGTGGTTAGTGGTTAGATCCCATCATTTTGAAGTAAATTTAGTCCAAATCTGAAAGTCAGTGTGTGACTTTAAAGGCCAATTCACACCACACAGACAATGTCAACAAACATCAACAAACAAGTTGGCCGTTAGATTTAGAATTTTATGAAAAATAACTGTCTTGTTCACACTGCCCAAACACACACCAACAAACACTGACTGAGCATGTTCAGTCAGGTGAAAACAACCTCCGACCAACAGCAACAGACAGATGTGTGAAATTGGAAAAATGTGCTTGGAAAAAAATTAATTATACTTTGTAGTCTAGGGGTTTGCATTGCCTTTAATAAAATAAAGTACTAAAATAAAAAAATAAAAAATGAATAAATAAAATTGTAAAACTAATGTAGCAATAAACCAACATTCTTTAAAAAAATGACTTCTTTTGTGTTCAGTGGAAGAAAGAAATTCATACACTTGTGGAACAACATGAGGGTGAGTAAATGTAATTTTTGAGTGAACTGTCGCTTAAATAATTTAGCAATTGTGGAATTAAAGTAATCAGTCAGAAAACTTTCTAGACACAATGATATCGGTAATATTGTATTTGCAAACAATTCATGGTTGAAGTACATGTTAAATAATTGCACAGTACCTTATTTTATCACTTTTTGGTCATTAATTTGTCTTCCAGTTATTTAATCCTCTCTTCTTCCCTCTTTTCTGTGTACAGTTTAAAAGACGACTCCACCAATGTGAAGACCTTGTGTTCATATATGACATCAGAGCTTTTTCCTGCCCACCCCTTTCATTCCGTTCTATTCAAGGAAAGGTTCCAAGACATTTCCGACATCGGCCTCTATGGATTGTACCTTCTCAGGAGAGAGTGATATTCGATCTTTGTAGACATGTGATGTTGACCCAGATGACATTCAGTTGAGCAGAATGTGCTGCACTCTGACAAAATGTACAAATGCTGCAGTCCATCAGCATAAACTGTACCATATTACACATCTTCTTCAACAGCTGTTGCTCAAACATCAGCCATAAAAAACACAGGGACCATGTTCTAAAGATAACGCACAGCTGACTGTGACGTGTTGGATGTCAAATGGAAGGATAGAGTTGAGGCAAGGATCTATTTGCAGCGTTTATTAACCCTCTGCTATTGTTCGGTCATTTAAAGAAAAGATCCCGCGTGGTCTGAGAATTAAGAACTTTCCTTCATTTGGGGCTGATCATTTGGACCAAAATAAGTGGAAAGCAATATTGAATAAATGCTCTCTATAGATCTCATCCTCCTCCTCAATGAGGAAGCTAAAAAAATTGAAATTGAAATGCAAAAGCAAATTGAAGTAGTTAAACTAAAAATCTATGAAGAACATTCACCTGAATACAGACTTCATTTTGAAACTAAATTGAAAGATGATTAGGAGATACTATTGAGCTTTATAAATGAAGAAAGAGGTCTAAATTCAGATGGTCAAGGAGGAAAAGTGTATAACTGGTATGAGGGATGAAGTACATCACACCTGACCAGAAGGGTGAGGTTGGTGACTTGTTTCATTTTTAAAGTGTGGTACCACAACAATTATAATGCTGTATGGACAGTGTTTCAATGAATAAATCCACAGAGATGATAAATGCCACTTCGTTCAAACCTAAGTTTACTTTTTTCCCTAATAGATCCAATCTGACACTTAATACCTTTATTAATAGAGTCTCACATGATGTGAACTGTCTTTTCACCAATCGGAGGAAACAAATGCATCAGAATCTTAGAAAGAATGAGTCTCAAGCACTGAAATGGCTGTTTGAAAATAAGGAAATCATTGTGAAACCGGGAGACAAGGAAGGTGCTGTTGCAGTCTGAGGAAGAGACCACTACATCCAGGAGGGACTCCAAAAGCTTACTAATTCTCATTACTTTTAAGCTTTGACTGACAACCCTTTGGAGATGATGACGATGCAATTGACAGATCTTTTGCAAAGGAACGAAAATTGGATATTCCATCTTTTTACATGTTGCCAAAGATACACAATAACAAAGGGACTCTACCAGGCCCATAATAAGCGGGGATGGAACTGACATCACAGTATGTTTTATTTAACCATATGCACTTCCATCTTTTATTCAAGAAAGTACTTGTGTTAAAGTCAGTGGCACAAAAAATGTGGGCAAGTCACTGCTGGTTAGAATGAATGTTGAATGTTTGTACACTAATATCGATCATTAGAAGCTGATTAAGTGATAGATCTCTTCTTAAGTGTGCCACCTACTTCTTTTATTTTGTAGTTAATAGAGTTTATTGCAATCAATTGCAATTTTTATAAACAAATAAAAGGCACAGCCATGGGTGTTAGTTTTGCCCTAAATTATGCACATTTATTTTTAGTACTATGGTAAAAGAGACGCTTTTTTTAACTTTGGAAAACTGTGTGGTGGGGAAGATAGATTGATGAGGTTCTGCTGATTTGGTCTGGTTCAGAGTAGGAAATACATGTGTGAAATGTGTATGAAATTGAGCATTTTGTATTCAATGTCTGAAATTAATTTCCTGGACTTAAAAATTACTAATGATGGTAATGGTGATTTGCATACTTCGATTTTCAAGAAATTAACAGACTGTAATAATATAGTTCTCATCCACCTTTTTTGATTGAAAATATTCCTTATGGTCAAAGACTGAAATGTATTTGTGATTCAAAACAAGACTATGAATTTCAAGAGATACGGTCCACGACCAATCCAGACAGAAATTTGTTGCCCATTCTCAATGGGAAAGTGCCCAAGCAACATTGCTCGGCAACATTGCTCAAAAAGTTTCCCTGTGTATCATCAGCCTTAGGGCCATTTTTTCCAGAAATACCAAAGGTTAGTTTTAGACATGCGCGTACTATATGAAACAAAGTAGAGTATAGTTATCTTCCTGCCCTTGAAAATAAAACATGGCTTGGTTCTTTAGTAGGTAATTGTGATAGTATTGTCATATTTTGTGAAAAGTGAATCCAATCTTTCATTAACTCTTACTCTTCTTATGTAATGTACAGGTTGGAATGTAAATGTGGACACTTTTATATAAATGTTAATTATAAATGTAAATTATATGTTTTGGATTTATACACTTAAGGGCACAAAGCTTTTTTAATAATTACCATCATTATCATTAATGTATTTATTTATTTATTCCAATTTAATTAATGTATTTTTTCTTTTGTATTGGAAGTCACTACAATGTTTGATTTGTATAGGAGTTGGCAGGTTATAGCCATTCCCACTAATTAATCTGATTAACCAGCTGTTTTGATGATCCACTGACTACCAATAGTTTAAACTTTAAAGAATGCTTGTGTGAATAATGGATATGTATCCTGAAGAGTGTTGGGGAAAGTTACTTTTAAAAATAATGCATTGCAATATTGCGTTACTCCGAAAAAAGGTAACTAATGGCATTACTTAGTTACTTTTTGTACTATGATGTTTGTACTGGCTACTGTATACAGGCCACCAGGGCACCATACAGACTTTATTAAAGAATTTGCTGATTTTCTATCAGAGTTAGTGCTGGCTGCAGATAAATCTTAATCGTTGGTGATTTTATCGTTGATAATGAAAAAGATGCATTAGGATCAGCATTCATAGACATTCTGAACTCTATTGGGGTTAGACAACACGTGTCAGGACCTACTCATTGTCGAAATCATACTCTAGATTTAATATTGTCACATGGAACTGATGTTAATGATATTGAAATTCTGCAGCAAAGTGATGATATCTCAGATCATTATCTAGTC